>JAIPRN010002219.1:0-33214 GCA_025469175.1 Geopemphigus sp. TES_GeoC_2020
GCGCCGTGTGCCGCCGGTATAATAAAAAAAAAAAAAAAAACCGTTAATAATAATAACAATTAATAAAATCCGCGCTTTCGATTCGTCGTTACGTGTGTTTCTGTCCCGGTAATCTAATCACCGCGGGGCCACACGCCGGCGGGCGAGTAGACGAGTAGTCGAGTGTACGTACGCTCGCGCTCGCGTGATAAACCGTTTCGATACACGGACGACGTACAAATACTGTACGGTTTACGCTCGCCGTGAAACTTGAACACGTGCGTACATCCGGATCGGACACCGTGGCGGGGACGGAACGTTACGTACACCGAAGTCGTCGCCGATACTTACGGGGGCCGTCTGTCCGACCGCAGTTATTGGTTGGACGACACTTTTTACCGGCGCGTCTCTATCGAACCGTGTTGTCGTTACGAAACGTGTACGCGCGTGGACCGCGAAACAGACAAACCGCGAAAAAAAACCGCCCCGACAATCGGATGATCCGATCCAACGGCGTAGCACGTCCTAACTGTTGAAATTATGGGTATGAATCTCACGTTATAAACACTTTATATACAACGCGCGGATATATAAAAATACGACGACTGCTCGTGGCCGACCCGTCTCGTTAGTTACTATTGATCACCGTGGATTCGCGTGTACGTTTCATTTTAGTTACGGAACTGTCATATACGCCAAGTTCGGCCGAAATTCGTGTTTCGAAACGTCTCGCGATACGAAGCGATTTTTCTTTCATTTCCTACGGTTTTCGAACTCGTAACGAAACTTTACGAACTATACCGTATTGCGGCCAATAGTTTACGACAAATTTAACCTTTTCGCGTTTTCGAACGTTTTTATTCATACGTTTTCATATTAGCTTTAACTCGCGTTTTACACCCAAGCTCCATCCACTCGTTGTAATACTCGAACTAAATCACAAATTACGTAATTCGAATTAAAACATCGGCTACGGTTTATTGATTATTGCCAAAATTTCGGCCCTGCGTTTCCTTTTCCGAAAATCGTTTACAATAATAATATAATTTACGTGAAAACGATGACGTTACGATATTATTAAAAAAAAAACTCGAATTTCTCGAACGTCGAATCCGACATTCAATACCTACACGAATCTTTTCGAATACATACTTATTTCAATAATTCGCGTTACTTCGAAACGGAATTGTTCGTACTTATAGCCATTCATTTTGCTCTACACACTACGTGTAAACTATAATAACGGACAAGATGAACAAATTTAGCTCAGACCCTGAACTGTTTCGCGATCGTTACGTTAGTTCCAATATTTCGTTACATTTGGTTTCAAATAAAAACGAAACGTAATTTATAATCGTCATTAGGAATTTACACGATTAAAATATAATTATGATCTTATAAATCACCTACAATACTTAAGTTTTGTATTTCTACCGTTACTGTCACGTCTAATTGGCAATAAACAAGTTCTTCCCTCGAGCCATTGACACTATATCCTGTTTCGCGTTCCACGAAAAATATATTTATTGAATTTTAACTTCGTCCTTCGACCTCCCTTTCGTTTTCTACGTAATAATTTTCCAACACTATTGTTGGCCCCGACGTTGACTCGTAATTGAACGCATTTAAAGATTCGGGAACTTTGTTTTGCAGAAATACTAACGAAATACGGTTGTGCCGTCACCGGATCATCTAACATGAATTTAATAGTCCACCGCCTGTGTCTGATGACGGCCGTCTTTGTAATCATCCCAGCAACTATGGCGCAGATCAAAATTAATTGTTTCGACCGCAGCACCAACGGCAAAGACACGAGGGGCCTGACGTTGGATTGTTCCAAAATGGTCGGCAAAAATCACCCGTATTCCGTCGAGGAATGGATTCGTTACCACGCGTTCTTCGACGACGGCATACTCGCCAACCGCGTGCTATACATCAACCTGGAAAGTAACGATTTCAAAAATGTTTTCGTGTTCCCGACGTTGAGGTCGTTGAAAAAATTATCGTTCAGAAATAACGACATATCGACCATCGAGAATCAGGCGTTTTCCAATTTGCCGGCTCTCGAAGAGCTCGACTTGAGTTACAATTCGCTGAACAGTAAGTAGGTTATTATACGAATATTCAAAATACTACCTACTATATTGGATTCGTCTCAGATAGCGATATTTTCGTAGTTTATTTATTTCTATCTGACGATACGTACGAGTTTCCTCCCAAAAAGTATTCCTAAGTGCTATAGGTTTATATAAAACTATAAAATTTTATATAATAATACATGTTTAGTGAGTTAAAACTTAAAATTGTAATATTTTAAGCCGATAAAAGGAACCGTAAACAATCTTAAAACATCGTCGTTTTCGAATATGATAAACGTTATATAATATTTTATGATCTTTACTCAGATTTTCAAGGTTAAACATTAACCAGTTATTTAGTTAATTTAAACTGTTTTTTACTTAACGATCTACCCTGAATTATATATTAACTTAATTTTAGCTCGACTTATTTTTCCTTTACGTTAACATCAGCGTAATAATATTTTTTGATTTTGTTCTCCTATTCATCTATCGTATTTTGTTAGTATTAAATTATGTTTTATTATAAACGCGCGTTTCATTATTAATTTCACATACGTATTTAGTCCCCAATCTATATTGATATTAATTTTTACACAAAATGTTTTTCGACCAATTAAGATTTTATAATGTTTATTTAATAAAATTAACTTTAAATAAACCCCTTTTAATTTTAACTAGTACAAAATGTATACTTTAAAATAAATATACGGACTATTTTTTTCTCTTCATAATTCTATATTATAGCGTTCATTGAAATTCTAACAATTAATAATTAACAGTAATATGTATGTATCGGAAATATTATATTCGGAAAATATTTCATACGATACTTTTGAACAACATTTCAACCATTTTAATCAAAAGTGAACGTTTATTGTACAAATTCGATTTTTATCTTATCAATGTCGTGTCAGTTGAGAAGTAAATATTCCGATTCGAACACGTTACTCGTCGCCCCGGTAGTTACGTATTACGAAATAATATTATCTTATCGCAACCATTACCTTCGATTAAAAAAAAAACTCTTGCAAAATAAATGAGAGAACACGGGTAACGTACGTGAGAACAACAATATAAACGACTATTTGTGGAAAAACGACCAACTATTTCGATCACCAAATCTCCGACAAAAACGAAGTTAAGATTACCTCGATCGGCAGTACGTAAAATCAAGTGAAAACGACGAAAAAACGAAGAGCTTTGGAAAAATTTTATTGGAAAAGAAACTACGCGCTGGTGGACGTACAATTTGTATTATGGCTTGCAACGAAAATTATTTGAACGCGCTGTGCTCTATAATACAATATGGTTTGAAACGGATTTGAAAACAGAGGATAACGACAGTAATACCAGTTCGTCGCAGCTTGACGAAATGATGAAATCGTTGGAATTTTCGTGTGCGTATTACGCGTAAAATATCATTGACAAAGTACCAAACTCGTATCATTCTAATTGATTTCCTTATCCAGCGTGTCCGTCCGGATACCGCCATTCGATTGTACAACGGAACGCCTAATCCCTCCAAGTTTATTACAATTCACGAAGCGACTGTCGGTGTCATGGACAAATTGGTCCGGTAATTAACGTACCGGTCGATACACGTTTGTTCAGTGGCCAAAACGTTCGATACACAAACGTTCGTATTCGTAAAAGAATCCGTGAAAAGGCATCGGTGAACAAAAGCCGAATTATTTATTAAACGCTCGATTATACGGACGGTGTAACGTCACTATTATGGATGATTCCTTTTTTTGCAACGTTCACGCAATGTTTGAATTGGAAGTTGTAGTTCGATATTGCTGGAATTACGCGATTCGGAAAACTCCTAAGTACTAAAATGAAATCTTTTTAACGCGATTATTATTATTATTGAAAACAGGTTAAAGTTACAAAGGGTTTAATCTCGCGAATATGAACGTTCGAACGTTAATGCGCGTTTATCAGCCCAGAATTGCTTAACGGAGAAAGCGTTGTGAACTAGAGCATTGTCTCGGCGCAGAATCCACGCAATATTTTTCCACCAAATACGGTCTTTTTTCTCACTCGTTCTCTATGATCAATCAGAATTTCGACTTAATATTTTTCGGTTTATCGTTTACGTTTCAGGCGTACGTATTTATGCTCTCGAAAACCAATAATCGACGTTTTCGTCGGTTTTTAAAGCGCCACGGGCTACGTGAAAGTTGTTCCATCTCTTCCCGCCCTTTACTCCACCTTGTACGCCACTCAAAAACTCGGGTACGTGACACAGTATCCTCTCCGTTAACGTCGGTCAATAATTTAAACCGTTCTGTTCGAAGAGTTTTTCAATTTATCGAGAAACGTTAAATTAACGCGTCGTTTGATTCCGCGTGGTTTCAATAACATCGTACTACAACGACCAAAACGGTTGAATTGTATACAACGTAACATTAACGCCTTCGTAGTTGATAATGATTGCGTTAATTTAATCAAGTCTGAAGCTCCAATCGGCGGATAATCCCGTTTTTAAACGGCCACATCTCGTACAAATGGTTCACCGTTACGATGGTCAGCAAAATTAACCATCCATCGCCAACGGCCGCGAACGATATTGTAGTCTCGTAAAGACTTAATACTTGTGTATTTTCGCTGGACAAAAGCGATACCACTCGGCAATACACTATGGGCACGCCGCGACGTGTTTCCGAATATTTGAAACGGAATACCATATGGATGTTACGGTCAAATCCGTCATTAAAACAAACGAGCCGGTACACGTTTCATGTTTAAGCGTCCGAAATGTTTGAAGTGTCGCGCGAGAATCCATTTTGGAACTGTTCCGACAATTCTAAATGGAGATTTGAATTCGAAGATGAAGGAAAACGACAAATTCGTAGAACTTATAGGTTCGGTTTGCGACTCCAAACAAATCGTGGAATACTACTAGGCACGAGAATGACATAAACGCGATAGTTGCTAGACATCGGAAAAGATCGACAGGAAAAATCGCGTTAGTTTTTTAGGTACGACAAACCATTTTTATATGCGTAACCGTAGAATGATATTTTTATATTAACCAAAAAATAACGAGTAACGCCTATAATAAAACATATTCTACGCACATTGTCGTCGTCATAACTGAATTGGTTTCAAATAATAAAACCACTTTAACAATGTCCGATAAAGTGATCCACTTGAAACATTATCTCCCGCTCCACGACTCGTCACATTTTATTTTTTCAATTACGGTTTTCTAAGTTTCTATCGTTTTTTAGACTACACCTCGTTAAGTAAAGACTAAACAAAATGAATGTAAGAGTTTACCCTGTTTCTACTTATATTAATAGCCCGTGATTTTAGCCTATTAAATATGTACACAGTATTTTGCTACGATATTCGTACGGTGCATCCGACACAAATCGAACGCAACGTTTAATCGGCGAATCCGAGTTCTGTGACCAAGTGACGTAACTTCGAAATTTGTGCTCGGATACGAAAGTTTTCTTACTTTTAAAAATTATTTGCGAATAAATCGTCGAGAAAAAAATATGAATACGTGTCTTTTTTTAATATAAATTTCGGACCTAATAATTGTCCGTTATAATTACATTTGGTTTATTAGTTGATCGTAATAAAAACATAAAAAAAACAAATGGCCAATAAGCGTTTAATATTTAATAACGTTTGTAATTTATTTTTCAAATACTCATATTCTTAATGTACAAATTATTGACACGTACGTATAAAATAATAATTTAAATGTTTCGATTAATTTCGATAGGCGTAGAATTTGAAACGTCCTTCTGAATTTTATATTCGCCAAATCGGATATAATATCTGACGTGTCACTTTCGTTTGCTACGGTCCTTCCTATCAACAATGGAACTAAATTGGACTAAAAAGTTTGGGATATAGTATTTCGAAGACAATTTTCGACGTTCTTAATTTTAAAAATGCGCATTCGGGCCTGCCGGCGAAAATACCGCGAAATCCTAAAAGCTATTGTTATTGTCATCGCCAGACCATCATCGAACCGACAAATATTATATTAATAAGATGAAATTTATAATATAATACGGACTTTGTAGAAATTTGTAATAATTCGAAATAATCTAACGGCCGAATCAAAAATAAAACTACCGTATACATATTATGTATACTCTGTATGTAACTCGAAAGAAAAAGAAACTTAACATCGTGCCCCCTAAGCGATTTGGTTCGGGAGCGATGGCACCCTCGGATCTCTCGAAGTTATGTCACTGCTACGAATAACGAATTATATATATATATACGTTTTTTATCCTTTGGCGAGCTTAAGAGTTACGATTGTCGTCGTATTAACGGTGTGATCGGATATCAAATCCGTAAAAGTGCGGTATTTTTGATAAATAAATGAACGGATTTTCAAAATGGCGTTTATTAATATATATTCACAAATCGTGTTCGGACATTTTTTCGAATCACCCTGTATATATATTATGTATTATAAGGAGGAACGGTTGCACGTGTAATTCGATTAATCGTCGGAGTTTCGGGGGTACGTGATCCAATTAACCGTCGCGAATTGAACGAAGGGGCCGTGCGGGACCCAAAACAACCCATAAGACTCTATTAAACTTTCGCAACGACCGTGTAGATAGAGATACACGTGAATCGAACACGCAAACATGTACGTATATACGTTACACGAGTACTTTACAAACGAGACACCGGCGAACATTCTAAATTCATTGACTACAAACTCGGCTATATTTAATTACGTTCATTTAGATCGCAAATTAACAATTTAATTACAGCTCACGTCACTGTCCAATATATTTAGCGAAATTACACGGATCCCTTACAAGAAACTCGTAACATTATGCTCGGGCTCATATACACACACGAATATATACTATTCATATATACGTACGAGCATATATACACGCTGGAATAAAAAAGCACGCTTGTGCGTGCAAATATAAACCGGACGAATATACCTGATTGTAACACGTAATAACTTGTTGATCAATCGCTTTTCGTAATAATACGCACGAATCGCTATACCGTTCATCATTCCGATATTCATATAGTCTGTACGTGTAACGTATTTTTAGAAAAATCCGTAACACTGCGTTCTATGTAACGGACACGGAGGAAGATAATACGATCGAAATAAAAATAAAAAATTTGATTATCCAGAATATTTTTTTTTGTTTAACCGATCGATCTCTAAATAGAGCAAAATAGTAACAGTATACGAAAGATGAAAGTAACCGTATAAATTGTATAAAATATAAAAATCAAACGAAAACTGAATTAAGGAAATAAGGAAAAATCGTCGTTATTATCGAGTAAAGAGTGCCTTAGGGTTTTTTTTGATAATATGGTGTGAAATTTAATTACGACCAATCGTAACGAACAACGATATAATAATAATTGCGCTGTTTTTTATATAATATATTTTTTTTATATAATATTAATCCTTCTTGCTATTCTATATCCGTGGATATAAAATTACATATAAAGTTGGGAATGCCTTCCTCTAATCGACCGGCAATCGACTGAGTAAATAATTAAACGCAACGTGAGTTACAATTTAATACTAACGATCAGGCTTCGTTGATAAGAACAAACAAACAATTGTTATCGAACGAACAAAAGGCAATTGATGATAGAGAGTTGTCTGGCGAACGCGACAAAAGAAGGGGGTTTTCTTTCTTTAGACGAACTTGGTAGAACTGGCAAACCTTTTTTAATTTCACTCGTACTTGTCAAAATTAGATCTGAAGGTAATATCAAATTGGCGATGACCGTCTGGAATTGTCACAACATTATTAGATGGTAAAAATACGGATCATTCGGTTTATATATCATCAAATATATAAACCAACAAAAATACCGTACGTATATTAAAAAACGCTCGGGAATGGCTTAAGTACTGCAAAACTGTCTATTATTTAGGATGAATATACAACGGTCCATCAATAACCACTGGTAGCATTAATAGAACTCTAAAATCGTAACCACATATTTTTTGGTGATGCTCTAATTTTATTGTCAGTGGATTTTAGACAAACATTGCCGATTATCAACGTATACGGATGAAATCGACGCGTGTTTAAAATTGTCTGTTTTGTAACGAAATATCCATACACCGCGACCTACGAAAAACACGCATGTTACGTTACAAAATGCTTTATCGGCTGAAGTACAGCCCAAACAATTACTGGATGTTGAGTGTAATAAAAATATAGAATTAATTAGATTTAATTTAATTAAATCAGCTAAACATTTTCGTAACATTGTCGACTCGAGAATTGCGTTAATAGAAATTGTATTTCCACATATACGCGACAATTATAGTAACCATCAATGACTTTGAACGAGCGATTTTGGCTGCTAAAAATGTCCATGTTGACGAAATCAACTTTACAATACAAAATATATTGCCGTCTGACGAATTTATTTCGTTTAAATCGCTCGAAACAAATGACAAATGAAAATTAAATTGTAAATTATTCCGTTAAATTCAGAAATTCACTCGATTTACAAATATTTCCGCCGTAAAACTTAGGTTTGAAAATTGGTTTCCGTATAATTTGCTTCGAAACATAAACGCGCAGAGGATTTGCAATGGAACGAGTTTAGTAATTTAAAGAATTATGGGAAATGTCGTTTAAGCGACAACATTAAATGGAAAGTGCGGAGGAAACAATGGTTTATTGCCACGCATTCCGATAATATCCACTAACGCGACAATTCAGTTCAAACACTTACAATTTTCAAACGTATTGGCATTTGCGTTAACTATGAATGGGTTGAAAGGACAAACCATGATCATATGCGGATTGGCTCTTGAACATTCATATTTTCCATATGAGCGATTATGTAATGCTTGCTCACGTGTTAAAAAACCATCGAACCGTTTTATATGATAGACTAACAAGAAATATCATTAATTACAAAACATTGTTAGTTAAAAAACATTTCATTAACATGTCTGTTAATTTTTAAGTACTTTAAATTTCGTATTCGAATAAAAAGTTTATAATATGAAATGTATACATATATTGTAAAATTATTTTGTTTATTATTAACCTATATTATTGCGCAGAGAAAACAACGTCTTTATATATATAAACAAAGAACAATACGCGTTAGAAATAATAATTCTAAATTTTTAATTAAAAAAATCGTTATTTTCTACGTATAAGGAGAGTTTCATTGCTGGATGATTTCCCTCATCTTGTGCTTCGTGTGTTGTTTTTATTACGTATGGGTTATATCAGTCATCCTTCTTACTTATTGTGTTGCCAAATACAGAGTGTAATTTTCCAAATAAAAAAAAAAAATTTTTTACGTATATTGTTCATTTAATAAATTGGATGATCGTAACAGTTTCATAAAATGCAAGAAAACAGTGTCAGTTTGGGTGAGCGATATAAATTAATTTTCCCTCTTAAATTTCGGTGAGTCTTAATTAATTTAACGTATTAATTTATACTGAATCTATTTTTCGAAATATTTTCCACCGCTCCGTTAAACAATTACGAATACTCTTAATAATTTTACAAACTTTGGGAAGTATAAATAAATCGAAATAAAAACGTCACGTATTATTAAAAATAAAAAAATCAAAGGTTTCCAATTTCAAATCAAACCATGAAAACTTCGTCTAATGTCGGGATGTATATATTTCAATATTATTTTTTGAGCTGTTACAATCCGCTACATAATATTGGACACGGCATATTTATCGATCAATTCGGGTAGAAAGCCTAGTTTGTCCGTCGATTATATTTTTAAATATCTTGAATTTTTGGGTTCGTTATATTACCTATGTCATTTAGGTATTAATCACTCTTCCGTCGTTCGCGTTCAGCGGAATTAATATTCCAAACCTTTTTTTTTAAATTAAGACATATTTATGTTACGTTGCCAGTTTACGAACATCGAAAGTTGATAAGTTTATTGGTATGTCGCGATAATTTATTAGTATACGAGCTAACGAAATTGCGATAAGTATAAGACGAGTACCAAATAATTTTCAATAATACATTCCGCAAACGCTATAAAGTAGGTATTAATTAATGATATTACGTATTAAAAAAGTAGTCGCCTATAATCGTAACGCGACCTTCCAATCTATAACGATGATCTCGATTTCAAAATTTCGAGTTAAACCTTTTTGAACTATAATTTACCTACGTGTGTTGCACGGCCACGACATTGTCTTCCATATGTACGAACACGCGTATTACGCAAATGTCTTATATAATACCGCACACAATATAATAAATGTAAGGTTACGTTTCGAAACGGTACATCGATTTTCTCCGCGTTAATGAAATGGACGTATATCGCGAAATCCGTTCGAATATTGCGTCACCAGGGAAGTTCTTTCCGACCGAGACGTGTGTCTCACGGCATGTAGCTCACGAATCCCATAACCTGTTTTAAACATTGTCATATTAATTATTGTGAGCCGTTTGTATTCGATATTGTATGTATATTATATACGGTGTAGTAAAGTTTTCGAGTACGATAGTTTATATACTATCGTTAGTGCCGATTACTCGTGTTTAATATATTTTAGAGTGTTGAATAGTATTTTATACTCGAATCTTTTCGCGAAATATATTCTTTGAAAACGTTTATTTTTTAAACATCTTCCAAAGTAGGTAATGTACAAAAACTTATTTATATTCGGTAAAATGTATGATAAACATATCGTTACATAATATATTAACCTAAATTACTAAACTATTATTTACTCGAGTAAAAATGATCAAATTATCACAAATTTTCTCTTCTCCGAATGCAAAAAGCGTAATTCCCTTCTATATAATCAACGGAAAACTGACGGCCGTGTTAGTTACGAACAAAATCAAATTTTTATAATAAACGCTAACTTGTATTTTAGTAAATACCTATTTGAAAGTATTCGCGTATTACTTAAATACCATTTTAACAAATGAAATAATTTCTTTTGGATAATATTAAAGCGGAATTATTGTAATATATTTCTCGCGACACTTCGTTATAATATAATACAGACACGTGCCTGTATGTGCGCGAAATATTATATGTAGCAATAGTATCCAACGCACGAATAAAGTCAACATTACCTAAATTTAATTAACAATGTCCAAAATCGAAGATTTTCCACCGTCAAGACATTAATGGATCAATAATAACAAAAAACCGAAAGAAATGATCCTATTTTTCAAAATTTACAATCAATACGCTGTAATACGTTTTATTTATTGCCTTTTGAAAAACCAATTATTCTATAATAGTTCTTATTTCCTACGAAATACGTTGGAATTTGAAAAGCGTATAATTGTTGTAAATTTCGTAATCGCCAAACGCGACTTAATAGTAAAATCGTATTACAAATACTCGCGATATATTTCGTTTTTTATTATTATATCAATTTGTGCGTAATAACGTTCCTGTAATTACAATATTAAAGAATCTGTCTTTTACACATTACCCAGATGACCAAGAAACGTCAGCATTAACCGAAATACATTACCCGTGGTATATACTCGTTTACGATATTAACCTAATCGAAAATCACTTCGTCGTCGAATTATTATATTTTATTAATGACTACAATAGGACGACAAGAATTTGGTTAAAAAATATTGTGAAAAAACGAATAACGCGAAATATAGAAATTCGTTACGTTGTATATATACAATTTCACGTTGATTTTATAAACGTTGTTTGTAATTAAAAGAAATAATTATTTCTTTGTAGAGGCTTGTGCGAAAATGCAGCGTGACAGACGACGATAAATATTTATCGTAATCGACAAATATGCTTACAATAATAAAATTACGTCATACACGCGTATATACTTTAAGTAAGAACATTGCACCGTCTTTAGAATTATGGTGATTTTCGTCACGAATTATACGGAAAATAAAAATGTATTCGAAAATCTCCGAAACAATTTCGAAATTTAATATTTGTTTCTACGGTAATGCGTCGTCAAAATGTCATCGTATTTTGTTCCACTACGAAAAATTATCCACTAGTTCGAATGTCGAACGAATTACGGCTACATAAAATATACGAGGTGTGTTCAATAAATAACCAGACAAAATGTATTAAAAATTATATTTCAAACATACAAATTATTTAAACGAATCACCTTCAAAATAGTGTCCTCTAGCTTCAATACAATGTTTCCAACGGTCTTGCCACTTTTTTAAACACCTTTGATTTCCTCCATAGTTATAGCCTTTAGCTCTTGTGTCGCGTTATGGATAGTTTCGTTAACGTCTTCGAATCTCTGGCCTTTGAGTGTACTTTTTAGTCTCAGAAACAAAAAAACATCACAGGGAACTATATTTGGTGAATATGGTGAGTAAAGTACCACTGAAATATTTTTAGATGCCAAAAATTCACGTATCGAAAGTGCTGAAAAAAGCGCTGGTGCATTGTCATAGTGCAAAAACCACGAATTTAATTTCCACGCTTCTGACCTTTTACGGCGTATTTTCTCTCTTAATCTTTCTAGTACTTATTTATAAAACACTTGATTTACTGTCTAACCCGTAGGTATAAACTCATAATGGACTAAACCAAAAAATCGAAAAAAACAATGAGCATTGCTTTAATGTTTGACCGGACCTGACAACATTTTTTGGACGAGTGAATTTGCGGTCTTCCATTGCGATGATTGAACTTTGATTTCGGGATCGTATCCATATACCCATGTTTCATCACCCGTAATAATTAATTATATAAAATTTGGGTCATTACGAAACCCAATTTTTCAATTCCAAACACATTTCAATTCGATGTTCTATTTGCTCTTCGGTTAACAATTTTAGTACTAATTTTGCGAACACTCAGTTTATCTAATAAAATCGAATGACAAGTACCAATTGATATGCCAACTTCATTGGCTACTTCTCTAGCAGTTCATCGTCGGTCGTATCTAATTTTGTTTCGAACAAATCATTTGATTTTGATGTTAATGGACGCCCAAGACGATGGTCATATTCTATGGATAACCGACCTTCATTAAAACGTTTGAACCACTCAAAAGTTACACAACGGCTTAGTGAAACATCTCCAAAAGCCAATTTAATCAATTAATAATCAAATAATAAACCTTCAAGTTTATACGTATTCGAATTTCTTGTGCCAATATTTAAAACGAAAATTTAAACATAAATTTAAATAAATTAAATGATTTACGCGTCGTACTCAAGCAATAAAATTGTAAGCGAATTTTAGTAATAGAAAAAACAATGCTCTACGCGATCATAGTGACTAGAATGTGCGTCTTTTGTTTTAAAGTTATTTGCGTACGCACCGTCATATCCGTTCGGTTATATATTGTCTATTCGCGTTTTACTAAATAATAATTTATGAAATTGTCTAAGATAAGACACGAGTGTTTCTTTATAACTCCATCTTATCTATACCGACAGCACAAGTCGAAATTGAAAATATAAATGCAATACGCTTTACCTAATCTAATCAAACAACATTTGATAACCGAAATGTATTTTAAAACGAACGACGCGCGGTATACTCACACAAGACAAAATGTAACCAAAATTATAAAATAAAAGCCCTTAAATATACACGCATTTTTCACGACTATCACGAAAGATGGTAGTGACGCTTAATTCTAAACTCCGTTATATGCACGCGTGATTATGAGTTAAGTTACTCGGGTTCTTTTTGGATTATTATTGTATAATTTTTTATATCGACGGTTTTTGGTTTTAGGCAACGAATTACGACCGACCATGTTTCGCACTAATATCCGGGCCAAAGTACGAATCGCCAGCGATACGTTAGCGCTTAAAGTTCTCAAACTCGGATTCAATAATTTACATTCCTTGCCCACGAACTTTTTTGAATACTTGACGAAATTAGAAGTACTCGACTTAAACAACAATCCTTTGTTGGTCATTGACCAAAACACGGAAATGTCGTTGGGGTATTTGACAAATCTACAGGTAAACCGTTACGATTTTATTTTCTAGTTTTTGTTTTTGTTGTTCATACCGCGTTTAAACTAAGACGTACTCGAGCGTTTTTATATTTGTATGAGAGATGAATAGCAGCGACGAAATGCTTATGATAATTCATTTTAAATAAATATTTTTCGTTACTATTTTATACATTATAGAAATGAACATTTTTAACATAATCAGAAATATATAATTTTCTTTTCTCGTGGAACCTATACCGGTTTCAGCTAAATAAAAATAATAATTCACAATTACGCTAAAAACGAAATAAATTTATGATAATTTGTATTATGCCTAGAATAAGGTGAATAATATACGTACAGGTAAATATGCTCATCGAATTTCACGTGTGGATACAGATTACTTATTGAATTCCGGTACATAAAAAAATGCTATTCAAAATTATTATCCCTAGTTAAACACTTATTTCGTGTATTCTTAAGAAACAAATTTGTTCCACTAAATGATGTTTAATGTATTACAAGTAACAATTTCAGCGAAGGGTTTTATGTTCAATCATGTGATCTCGTTCATTTTTAGGATGTAACAACGTTTAAAAATATCCTAAATTTAAAATATTATCAAAATTATATTGATTTATTGATCTCAAATTCCAGTCATATTCAGATGTAGGCAGCTCGTGATGAGATATTCCTCATTTTTGAAAATATTCCGAAGTTTCTTACGTAACATAAAAGTAAATCGTGAAATATTAAATATACAAAAAACAGAGTATGTTACATTAATATATACTATAAAATATATACCGAACCTTACTCGGATCATTCAAAAAATATTAGTTTCATATTAGTGCAAAATTGAACTGTAAACAATCGACATTAAATCATTCGTTTCTAAAGTAGCGTCGCCTATACCTAACCAAATGTTTCCATTAAACGGCCCTTTTTAACGAAATACTGCGAGTTATTTTCGCGATACAAAAAAAAACGTACGTGCAAATGACTACTCTCAAAATTGGCTTATAATTTGCAACCTAATTTTTCGACCGATTAATATAAAAATCGGGAATACAAACCCGGTGGGAAGTGAAATTGGCCGCTTCCTTTTTTATCCTTCTCCGTTGCACTTACGCGAAACGTTTTGTTTTCCCGCATAAATTTTAGGTGTTGGATTTAGGCAACACAGGCTTGTCGGAGTTTCCCCCGGACGCGTTTTCCCAGCTGTCCAAAGTACACATGCTGTACCTGAACGGTAACCGGTTCCTGAAAATCCCGAAGGAAATCCGGCGCATGCCGCTCAAGTACCTGAACATCAACGCCAATCCCGTCGACCGTCTGGACGACGAGTCGTTCGTTGGCTTGGACCGTCTCCAAGAACTGATCATCAGTAGCATGATGAATTTGACTTATGTCGGGGCCGGCGCATTTGGGCCGCTAAGAAACCTCGTGACGTTGTACATTTCTCAAAACCCCGTACTGTCGACCATTCATCGCGATGCTTTTGTGAACCACGCTACGAATCAATGGCCGTTAAGACAAGTGCGTGAGACTCTCGTACACACGAAGCGTTAATTTTCTTTTTGTTTTTTTTTCCCAATCAACATTTCGACATTTTACTCCGTTACGTAAAAATACGCGATTAAAATAATCGACTTAACTTCAAACTATTGTTAAACAAATAGCCAATGCCGCATAGCTTTTGCGTGAACAGACTAGTACCTTTATAGTGAATTAAGGTGGTGACAATGAGTTAAAGAGATAATACGGTTTTTGCGACGACAACAGGTTCATACCCGTTTGAATACAATACATAGTAATTCGGAGACAATAAAACGTAAACTAAGATTTTCCCGGCCAGTTTGGGCATAACGTTTTAACATTAGTGAATTTTTATTTTGGACCCAATCGCCGTCCGTTAAAAGGAAAAGATAACCACTAAGCCAAATGTTATCATTTACATGAAAATGACTTTCGGACGAGTACGTACTTCGCGAGGCTAGCCCCAAATCCGCGCTGTTGTTACTCACTGGTAACTAGAAATTCCCTCCTATTTATGATGAAAACCGATCTTGATGTCCCCAAGCTTTCGTGGCGAATTGTATTTTGGCATTGTTGTCGTTAAATGACCTTATTGTCCATAAACGTATTTCGTACATTGACCGCCCTATTTTTATAAATTATTTAACCTGTTACCCTGTTGTCTCTTATAATCCAAATTTGCCAATGACGAGTAAAAAAAATTCAACGATCTTATTGCCTTTTTCCATGCATCAAAGCCACCGGTCTAGGGCTAGTTTTTCGACTTGCCTTTTTGGTTAGTACCGTTTCGTTTTTTAATGTCGAATGACAAGACGTCTGCGTTTTGGTGTATGTTTAAATACACTTTAATTTATACTGCTTAACTCTGCGCGTTAAAAATGTTTTATTATCGTATTATTCCAACTTTATGATATACATAAATAAAATTGTACACAATTTTTTATTTACAATTTATTTCTGACGACGAATTTTGAGCATTGCCTGTATTATGGCGAATGTAATGTTGTAACAAACAAATTGTAAATTCTACGATGTGTGCGGATTTTATAAAATTGTACTTAAATATTGTAATCAATTCAAAACGTTTAAGTATTTTCTGTTATTTACGCGTGTACTTTTACGTAATAATAGCCAACGATTTCTTTTTATTAACCCCCTCACGCTCATAATTATAAT
This sequence comes from Geopemphigus sp. TES_GeoC_2020, assembly GCA_025469175.1. NCBI lineage: Eukaryota > Metazoa > Arthropoda > Insecta > Hemiptera > Aphididae > Geopemphigus > Geopemphigus sp. TES_GeoC_2020. The sequence continues at coordinate 16,684 of JAIPRN010002219.1, forward strand.
TTGTTTAATTTTATGATTTTTCGTGCGTCTATTTTCGCAGTTATTCATAAGTAACACGAACCTGACTAACTTAGATTACAAACTTTATCCTTGGGATAAACTCGACCTATTCGACGCCAAAAGTAACCAATGGACGTGCAATTGTCAACTGTCATGGCTGGCAAATTACATCAATGAAACGTTCGCCGAAATACCCGAAACGCTCCTTTACTATCGGTAAACCGCTTGATTTTTAGATATTTTAAACAAATAAAAATGAAAATAAAAAAGGCTCTATATAATCCAGAGAGCTGTAACTATAGAATTAATTAGCTTTTTTATTTAAAATTATCTTTATAAAGATCTATTTAACAATTTTAAGTATTTAAACGTATTTTAATTTTATTAAAAAAAGTAACTAAAATTATGAATATATTAATATGACCGATGATTAAATACACCATATATCAGAATATTAGAAAATAACAAATATTTTAAGCAACCAATTTCATTGCCTAAACCTATTACATTACGGGATTATAAATTATTACAACTCAAAAATTCGTATCTACTTCTGAAAACTGTTCAATAAATAGAGTTAATTTATTATTTATAATTTTGGTATTTCGTTCAAAATTTTACATAGTAGAACCATTTAACTTTTGATAATTATATCAGATTTATGTGGACATTTCCAATCTAAATATGCTTCGTAGTTTAAAAATAAAATTGCTTGAACTATATTAAAATGAAAACATAAACGATAAAAACCATGGTACTTTTTAAATTATAATAGACTGAATAATAATAAAGTTTATTTGGAATTTCGAAGTAATTTTCCTTAATTTCGTATAGTTGAAATGTACTCCACCTCTCAAAAAAAATGATCCATATTGCGACGATAGGAGAAATTAAACTATTTTTCTCTAAACCTCACTCGACTTAAAGGAATCTCGTGATCTATAGATGTTTTTTACTGTTGTTAATCAATTTCCTTAATATAACTAAAAATTTCATGAAGTAACTTGTGTTGTCTATACATACATATATGATTTTTTTTTCTATTTAAAACCGTTTTCGATGAAACTAAGATATAAGTGAAACAAAGATTTTGGTGATATTCTCCTTCTTTAGAACGTGAATCTTGTCTAATAGGCAATGTCAATATAACATTATTTAGTATAAAAAGGTTCGATTTACAGCCATTTAATCTACTTATTCTTATACTTCAAATAAATAAAGTAGCAAAATTGTTATGAAATGGTCTGAATACAAATCATTTTCTTTACTCTATATCTATTAATTAGTTTACAATGTATATAAGATATACAAAGTAAATACGATATATTCTCATTTAAATCGTTTAATCTGAACTTCTTTTATTATTATTGTTATTTTTATTCTTATTATTATATCGTTTTTTCAAACAATAATCGTTTTAATTATTATGTTTGAAACATACTTCACTCAGAACTATTATAGCTGCAATATCTCAATGACAAATAAATATATATATAATTATGATTACACTTATTATATAAATAAAAAAATACCTATTAAATACGTTTGAATATTATTCGTCATTTCATAAATATTCGACAAGTATAATAATAATACGTGACTTTATAAATATTAGGTATTATAGGTACAAACACATTTGTGTAAACAACAACACGATTCGTGGTTCAAAATAAAACAAATATATAATACATATATACGTTTCAATCAATTTGAAAGCAACCGTAAATCATTATACACAAAAAGAAATTAAATTTCAATTAATAATAAGAATAACGTATTTCTAAATTAAAATTACGATAATTATATTTGGGTCGTTTTATGAAATATATATATACGTCAACCAGCTAAGCCATTGACTAGTATACATTACAAAATGGTAACATTAAATATATATTTGATCTTGTATACAATTTTCCAATTCAAATCAAATGGAAAAATTATGTTAAACTATCTATTAAATAATTTAATATGACTTATTATAATAATATTGATTGCGTAGAAATATCGGTTTAAGCTAACGATTTTTTTCGTACATTTTTAAAAATCGTCATTTTACTCATAACGTAAGCTCAATTTGTCAGTTCTCTTCCCTTCGATCATACTTCTTTATAATATAAAATTCTTCGACCGTATTTAGTCAATTACGCCTAGTCTTCGATAACATACTTTAAACACCGTTTACGATTATTTCCAAACGTTTCCCACGTATATCGCCTTCACGGATTCACTCTACACGTGTTTGTTTCCGTAATAATAGGTGTCACTATCCCGACAATCTATCAGGCATACTAGTGTCTCAGCTGAACGAGCACGTCAATTGCGACGGCGGCGCATTGTCCAACGACGACAACGACAACGGCAACGGCGACAATGTACCCGTGAACCACAGTCACGGTCACGTCACGCGACTCCGGCATTTCTTCATCGTCCTTGGTCTGGTTGTCGGCATTTTGGTGTCCGGCTCGCTGATAAACGGATGTTGCAGGGAGATCAAGAAGACGCTAAAGCCCGGAGTATACGTGCAGCCCGGATTCAGCACCGGCGTGAAATACAAGCCCGCGGATTTCGACGAGAGCTGCGCGGACGCGTTCGAATCGCCGCCGTGGTCGGTCAAAAATATCGCCGCCACCACGACGGCGGTCCACGGACGATCCCCGATAATCATAAACCAGACTGCGCAGACCGAATGAACGCGATATAATATATTCGAATCGTTAACACATTGTAGTAGTTCACTACGGCCGCGAGAAACCCCTATACATACAACACGGGCGTGCTGACGCCAAACAGTTATTTACTAATTTTCGCAAACAATATCGTTATCATGCGTTACGATATTATATCGCTTACGTTATACCACCCAACAATGTTCCAAAACGGATTGTTTTTGTGCCCGCTCGTTTTTGTAGCCTATATTTCGTACTTATCGTCCAAATGCGCTATTAATAATTCGTTTCCATGGTGCGAACGACGTCGATGTACCCCGACGGTATAACGTTTTACCTATCCAATACGTTTCACACCCTCGTACCACGAAAATCTCGTAGGTGAATCCGTCGAAACAAACTACGATTTCATTTCAAACCAATTTCAATATTGCTTTATATATATCGTTTTCTTTCTTAAACTCGTCACAATATTCGTTTTAATCGTCAACAAAGTTATCCAAAAGTTGTACTTTACCGAAATTTGTACGGTAAAAGTTGTCGTTGCCCACCGCTACGCCGGTTTTTGAAAAAAATTTTTCGATAAAATGATACAACGTGGCGAAAGCCGGTGCACCGTAACATTTAACAGTATCGTTAGAACAAAACTAGTGTTTCATTAAGCCACCGTGTGGTGTGACCCCCCCCCCCAATAATATATCGTACACAAAATAAACGTACCCGATAAATAAAATTATTCGAAAACTATACCGAAATATATACAATTATTATTGTCGGAAGATAGTACTAGGAAACATCAGTTATAAACATGTCTGAAACGTCGATTAATTCTAAAATAATCATTATCTGCAGAAGTCGTCAGTTTTATTTTAATAATATATAATAAACATAACCGATCGATGGGTACCATGGTCCACAAGCTTTTTACGCACGTTTTCACCCCTAGATTTTCAATAGGTACGAGGTGACACAATCGATGTATAGACTAAAACGTATTCCGCGAGTTATTCCGAAAAAATGTCTAAAAAAAATATATAGCGATATGACGAATGGTTCCGGAAGATTAGCAATTGCACAGTTACCGATTATTTACATTTATACGTAAATCGGACGATGGAACGAATAAACATATGCGCAAACGTTTTCTTTAAAATAGAAAAATAGTAAAATAATACGAATACAACGACAATCGTGGTAATACCTTGTATTTAACGGAGAGAAGGTTTGCGGGCTTTGTCGTTCGACTTTCGATTATTTATTTGTAATTATCTAATATTTATAGATTTGTGTTCAGGGTTAAAAATAATTATTATCGAAATAATATAAACGTCGCGATACCGTATAAAACCTCCTAATTAAAACGAAAAAAACAAATACGTTTTGGGGGAAATACAAAAAAAAAAAATTAAACCATGCCGAAGTTTAACCTATTTCGATTCTATAAAATATATATATATATATATATATATATACGAAAATACGACGTCGGGTTCAAAACGTTTTCTGAAGCGTTCTCAATTTACACATTCTTTGGCTCTTAGCAGAGGTCTTTATAGGATATAGTCTTGTCACTGACGTCGACGGGCCAACGAGCACTTTCCTCCATCCATTTCTACGATACTACTCAAGTAGGCTTTCGATATAATGAGTTCGTCTCATCACGTTTACAGTATATACACAGTACGCAAGCACGCGCCCGCGCGCACACACACACACACACACACGCATGACAGCCACGTAATGAGGGCACGACGTCAAGGGGTGTGTGTGTGTGTGTTTCTTCTTTATTTTCAGGTCATTGTTGGCGAGAACCGGAAACCCTTGATGCCGGTTATTGTTATACAGCGTTTCGTGTACGCCGAAACGCTTTTGTGTAATACTTTAATATACACATTCATAAAATCGTTTTTTAACCTTGTTACCGAACCCATGTTCGCACGAGCATTGTTCTAAAAAGGGACGAAAAAACGACACAAAGGAAATGAAAAGTCTTTTTATGTCAAAACATTTTTCATAAGTTTAAATTAAACTTATAAATTTAAAAAAAAACGGTACGGACACACGTGTATACATAATGTCCTACACGGTCAGAAGACTAACTGCTATGAACCAAAATCATAATGTACATTTGAACTCCATTTTATATTAATTCAATACGACTTTTACACGACTTTGAATTGACTTCTACGACTTTTAGCTACAGATTTAAACTACGGCTATTTTTAAATTTCGGTTTTTAATAACAATTACGCTATTATTATTTTCGCTGTTTTTTCTTAATTGTTTTTTAACCATTGTTGATTAACAAACGTTACTATAATTTCTGCCACTGCTATTTAAAACATAATAATTTATTATCGATACATCAAAACATAAAAATAAAGAATTTCAAAATCCATCGTAGTCAACACATATTGAGTGCCATATACAACTGACTTTGTACAGTTTATTTAAGTAGTGGTCGAAGTATTTTATATGTTCTTTCTAAAAATGTATAAATTCAAAAGTACATGTCTTATTCAAGAAAATATATTATTTAGTTATTTAAGTTACACTGATGGTTTTTAATACAAAATGAAAATTTTTAAAATATAATAAAGCTTTATAATAATTTCGTTGAAAAGTGTTGTTTTTTATAAAAATTATGTTGTCCGTGTCACTTTGTAGGTTTGATTGTTCAAATTACTAATAATGCACAAAAAGACATTAAATTATATTTGAAAGAGAACAATATAAACGTATAGTTATAATTAAATAATTCTAAAACAAAATCTATGGTTTTTTAAATTTTTGTAATTTTTTTTTTTAAATAATAAAATTATTTATTGTTCCGTTTTAATAACCAAAATAACAATTCGAAATTTATAACATCAACATAATTTTATCATTTTGTTGTATCGCCTTGAATGTGTTTTGATGAAAATTAAATTTAATATGTTTCTATCTCTAGAGCGCTCTAGATTTCTTTCTCTTCTGAATTCTCTCAATATCCCATTTAATACCCATCGTATTCTTTCTTCTAAATCTCGTACTGTCGTCATCGCCACCTTATCATTTTTCTATAATTCTGGGTTTCATATTTAAAAATTATTATACAAAACAGTAGTATTTATATGTATTTAGTGTTTATAAAATATTTGAAAAACAATAATTATATTGAATACGTTTTTTAATAGGATATCATAAATTCAAATTTTTCACAAAGAACGCTTATTTTTTTTTAAATTTATTTAAAAATATTATCCAATATTATCATTCTACTTAAACTAACCCAAAAATGATAGGAAAATACAGTCACTAACATAAAAATATCGTAATATATTAGCCTAAATTGTATTAGTTACTCTTCACACATCTTAGATAGAGATCAAAATAAGATATACTTCACCGATTGACAATAATTTTAAGCATAATGTATACTAATTAGACGAAAATACAATTTGTATGATAACTAACGACTTTTGTGCCAATGTTTGAAAATTGTTGAAAAATGTCCATTTTCAACTACTTCTGTTATGGAGGTTCGTCAACTAAGAATAATGATTTATTGTGAAGCGTTCAAAAGCTGAATTTCATCTCGATTAATGCGGTATCTTTAAATATATTTTGCCCGTACGTAAACGTTTAACTGTAAAAAATGTCTGATGAGAAATTCAAAGTAGTTTCGACATTTTCGTCTTTTATCGTCTTTAATAATGAGGCACAACCTTACTAGTTTGTCATACAACTGGGGTGAAAAAGAAAGAAGGTTCAAAATATAGATTTTCCGATTTCGTCTACTATCAAAATCTGTTAAGCTCAACTTTCACCCGATACGATTTTTGATAATTCTAATTTTTAGGAGTTTCTCAGGAAAGTAATAATATTAGGAGTTTGGGCCTATAGGTACCCTATTATTTATACAGCTACGTCGCTGTATAAAATTCGCGTTTTGCACATAACGTAAAGTGGATACTAATATTATTATACTGGCGAGGGCGGAGGGACCTTCGACAGCAAATCGAATCATTTCGCGCGCAGTTTTCTTCCTTTGCGCGGGGGCGCGGCACACGGACATAAGCACGTGCCTGTGTATATATCTATACACACACACGAAAACGAAATAATATAACGTAATATACGAAATAAAACATGGTGGCGGGAATGCGCGGTATACAAGACGCGGGGTCGTTTTGCGGCACGTCCACGTTCTTCATTTAGCCCATTGTCTATATATATATATATATAAGGCAACCCGCAGCCAAGTCCCAGAATACTAAAGGGTCTAGAGGTTATATAATAATAATAATAACATGAACGCTCCCCTCCCCGTCAGTATCGCGTCCGCCTCGAGTTACTCGGAACTTTGAGACCTCGCGCGCGCACGTGTGTGTGTTTGTGCAGAGTACAACAGTGTACATTGCATTATGTTCATCTTACGGGGACTCTCGCAATCGTCGATATGAATACTGATGACCGTGTTATGGTAATTTCAGGCGTGTATTTATATGTATATATATAAACCACGAGCGGCATCAATCTAAACTCGCCGGGTCGTATTTATTATTTATTGTTAATGTTCGAATAATAATAATAATATCGACAAAATAAAATGTATTCGTATTTGGAAATTCGATCGTAGCGGTTTCACGTATATATATGTATGTACTATATTGTATACCTATAAACCTGTCAAATATAATGTAAATTTGAATGGAACCCCTGATTTTATTTGTCTATTAGATATACGAAATAAAATCCCTTCAATCGATGAAATTTCAGATATTTAGATTTGTATATTTGATATTTCGATATATATATATATATATATATATATACATATAATTGTTTCAAATAAATATATTCTTTTTAAAATAAATAATATTATATAGCTACAGCTTTATTTAAAATGAGTAAAATCTAACGGTAGTGTGATAGCAAATCGCGGATGTAAAACGTCTACGGTGTGTGTGTGGTTTCTTTAAAATGCGTAATAGGTATTATTTATTATTTATTTATATTATTTTCATTTTAGGCGAATGTTTAATCGGTCAAATATCATTATTCAATATACATAATTGTACTATATATATATCATCAAAGTCGAATTAAGGGGGGCGGGTGTTAAGAGGGCTTTAACCCAAAATCATTTTCTGAAAATAGAAGCCTCAGTAAAAGTTTGTGTTTAAGTACAATTTTTTATGAACTCGATAAATACCTACAATCATTGGAAAAAGTTATTCAAATCGTATATGTCTACATGTTTATTCGTTTAAATAATTTCAACTTAAGTTATACGAGCATTATATTATTTTTACATATTTATACGTATTGTGCCATATTCTTTAACACTAAAGTACTGAATTTATCGTGCAAGTACGTTCAATTCACGTTACACCAAATTACGCGCCGTAAATTATTTCGAAATATCCGTAAATTATTCGATCGTTTAAAAATAACTTAATTGAAAAAAATGTCTTCGAAGAAGTACCTTTCTAGTACAAAATTAAACGGAAATTAGAACGACTAAAACAAGATGAAACGAAACATCATCCGACAATTTAATCAAATATTTCGAACTATAGAAAAGCGCAAAACGTAATGTAACGACTCGTTATACTTTCTATAGTACATAGAACTATAATTGTAAAACCCGAACCAGAAATGATAGTGAACAATTGAAATGGAAATTCGTTAAATGATTAAAGATCGGAATCAACGTTGATTAAAAAAATTGTATTTCTATAAGTATTATACCGTCGTTACTAAATAAAATCGAAATGTCTAAAGTTCTCGGTCTTTAATAATTTAATAATAATAAAAATGAATTTAATACTTATAATTTAATATTTAATACGCGTAAAATTAGAATCAATATTATTTCGCGAGTTGTTTTTTTCTTAAATTGTCTATGAACAACGAAAGGTTTTCAATTCCTCCTCTAAGCACTTACTAAATAAGGAAATGTTAATGTACATACATACGTGTACTTTTTAAATTTCATCACGGTCAACTTTTAATTAGACATAATAGTTCAAATAGTTCGGTTAGTGATAAAAGTAATTGTTCGGCAGTTTTAAATTAATCCGAATATAATAATTGTTGTTTTTATTATTACACCTTCGGGTGGTGAAATAATCGTTCCTTTTAGAAGTATCGTAATACACGTATTTCTAGAAAACGAGTAGATTTTCGATCATTTTTCCATAGACTCGTTATTTATTAATTAAACGCGCCTTTTAAAAAAAGTATATCGTACTTCTATACGTCGTTAGAAGCTTCGATAAGAAGTTCTTTCCACGTTTTTCGATAATTCTACGATTGTCGAAAATCGCGCGTTTTACTAAATTAGTAAAAACGTGTAATATCTTTAACAACGAGTTTATAACGATCAATAATCGTAAGACTGGGCCAATCAAACCCGATTGCCTGTTCGATGATAACAGTCAAATATTTCGAAACGTGCTAATAACTATAGAAACAGTAAAACTCTAATCTATAGCGTACTACAACGCCACGGTAAATAGTCTATATTTCTGTAACTTAACGGCTTATAATTTTCGTTATAATTCATAAATTACCCACGTACCGCTCGCTCTCGCGTAGATAAGTAACGTTCACGTGTGTAAAAATATACGAAATTTCGTCAAATACTTGGTCGTCGATTTATATAGTACGTGAAATAATAATAATAACAATGTGGAGACGCGTAGCATACGTTGAAAACTTAAGAACGGATAGCATATCAGGAAGACAAATAACTTGGAACGGGCATAGTTCGAAACTAAATTCGACGTTTTCCGCAAATACGAACATATTGTCTTCGTTACCATGTTACCCGCTCCCGAATTTCGTCGTTCCAATAACGCTACTCCTCCCACTTCCCCATCATCGTCGTCGTCGTTGATAAAATTACGTTACACTCGACATTAGTATGTTTTTAGTGTACTTATTAACGATATCTAGAAAACGTCATATTTCCCGCTACCAATACGTAATTTAATAAACGCGTATTATGCCGCGCAGTCTTTCCCGGCCGTTGTTCGTGAAACGAATTTAAACGCCCTTTTATTATGAAAATAGAATTAAAATAAATACGGGGAAGAACCCGGTACCGTCGTACCCGGAACGCATCCCGCCAAGCCAATATGTTTACCCCGCCCCACCATCCGGATTCTTTTGAAAACGACAACAACCGCGCGCGCGTATATTACGCGCACGGTTGTCGTCGGTTCGGAAAATCGTTTCCTCTTCTTCGTCATTCTGACGACCCGTTCGTTTTATATTAACTCCCCTAAACGTCGTTCACCCCGCCCTACTGGTCCTCCTCTCGTGTACCCTATGCCGAACAGAGAAAAATAATATTAACACACACACACACACACACACACACACACACACAGAGATTACACACGTGAAGGGGCCGTGTACCTTAATGGTTTTTATAACAACATTACACGGAAATTCTTTATGATGTTAATAATAATAATAAAACGCGCTTTTAAAATGCTTTGATTCGGTGTAACGCCGAATTAAATTAAATTTCAGTACCTGCAACAACGGTGGTCGACGAAAAAAATTTGAGTGCTTTCCCAGCCGGTCCGCGATCTGTATCAAAAGCCGTGGGGTGAAGGGCTAGGCTTATTTCTACCATTAAATACACGCTAACCAATCGAATAGAAAATATGGCTTAGAGTGGTTAATGGTTAATAATTAACTTTAAAGTTGAGTTTATACGGTTTTTTAATATCTGTTTTAAACGGTTAAATTCGATTAAACTTTATTAATAAATCGTTAATTACTTTGCCGACACTTTTTAGAAAAAATATCGTAAAACACTGAACGAAAGAAGTTCGGAAACCCCGCAATTTTAAACCCAACCATAAAATTTAATTAATTACAATTATGGACTAAAATCTGCGCACTTAATGCATATTATAATATTATAATTATCGAACTTCACTCGATATATTTCCGACAAGTGTACATGTACGAACCGTGACCCAAATTCGACAACAATAAAAAATAATCGGTTATATCGACTGTTAAAAAAATCAAATCGGCTTAATTTTAATTTCAAAATAGCTCGTTAAGACGTTAAAAATAATCTAACATTTAATATTTAACTTAATTATTTGTTAATAAATAAAATATACATTAGTATTATGGAATACTTATAACATATAAATTAATTTACTTATAATAAATAATAAATAAGAAAATATAAAAATCAAATCAACCCGTTATTTCTGCCTAAGGCGCAGTAATAATAATAACCGGTTAAAATATTTTTACGACAAAAATTATCTCCTATCAAAAATACGTTAAAATTCTAATAAAATTAAAAGTTCTTTTAATGGAAGATAATGAATAACAACTCAAACATTGGATTTTCAGAGCATTCCTTGCATTAATTACTCGAAAAATAATGAACAATTTAAGATAATTTTTTCTCCGCGTTATGTAGTTTTTGTTTTATGCTATACTAATTTGAGATCTACATACTTATTTACAAACATTAACAAATACGGTTTGGATTTGTACTCATATCTATATCATTTCTGGTCGATTATACCTGTTATATACACGAGAAAATCATAGAATACATTTTACAACGTATGAACAGAAATGAATATTTATTGATTTTGAAAATTAAACGTTTAATCTATTTAAAGTATTTTTTTTATATTTTGTTATTAAAAACGTACGCATTGTTGATATAAACATTTGCGAGAAACAAAAAATTTACAAAACAAAAATGTACGTCACTTACAAACATATCTAATTTCTTGTTTTTCCTAATTATAACTACCTGATAAAAAAAAGAGTAGTAGTAGTAGTAGTAGTAGTAGTAGTAGTAGTAGTAGTAGTAGTAGTAGTAGTAGTAGTAGTAGTAGTAGTAGTAGTAGTAGTAGTAGTAGTAGTAGTAGTAGTAGTAGTAGTAGTAGGAGGAGTAGTAGTAGTAGTAGTAGTAGTAGTAGTAGTAGTAGTAGTAGTAGTAGTAGTAGTAGTAGTAGTAGTAATAGTAGTAGTAGTAGTAATAATATTAGTAGTAGTAGTAATAATAGGAAACGTTATCTATATATTACTCAATAAATCTCCTCGCTAACTAACCCCTCATCCTTGTCCACCCGCCCACCATATTTTTTTGGAAGGGCGAACAACCCTTCTAAAATAACGCCAATGCTTTGATTATTATGATTATAATAGTCGTAATACAATATAATAATATTGTATACATATATACAACACACACACACACACACACACACACGCGCCTGTATATTAAACAGATATAATTTTTAATATGCCGACCTACCACCTACTACAAGTTATCGATATTACAAATAACATATCTATAATTAAAAATTTCGTGATTACCGATTTTTGATATTTTTTAGCGTTTTAAAAAAATATATAAGTCGAGCTTTGTACATAATTTTCAGAATATCGACTTAATTTTTTCAAATAGCGTTAACTTTTAAACACCAAAAGGCAGAATAAACGACAATTATTACAATTTTCAAAATTAATTAGAAATAATCGAATTTTTTCAAAAAAAATTTGTATACCTGCATATAAAAATGTATTAAACGAATAAGTGTAAAGAATCGCGAGTTTTGCGTTTTTTTTTAATAATAACCAAAAAAAAAAACTAAATTCAATTTTGCGAAAAACTAATGTACCCACAATTATACCAATGTATTGTAGATAGTTTTTCCTTGAAGTTAGAAAAGCCATTATGAAACCATATCGAATAAAGTATCAACTTGATCAAATTCGCCGTCTTAAAATAGCGCTACGTGTAAAAATCAGGGCATTTGCGTTATTCGAAAAAGGATTGGCAGATAAACGCTTGGTTGTAAAACTAATAGAAAAATGAAAACATAAAACAACCGTAAGGTAGCAACTAACAACAAATATCCGTCACAAACGTTTTTTTGTTTTTTAGCAGACCCCAACGTTTAAACAACATTACAAATATTTTTATTCGAATATTTTCTTGTAAAGTGTTATCACTTAAAGTGTTAAGTTCATTATATAAGTCCTTACTCAGATTTCGGACTATAACGCTTGGTTATTTATATAAATAATAATAATAATAATAATAACGACGATAATAATAATAATAATAATAATAATCAAAATAGTAATAATAATTGGTGTCTCGTGCACGTTGACGGCTAATTAAGTGAGTATTAAAAACACTGACATTCTCGTATTACCGCGGGCTTTTTTTCAATCCCCGACAACGACAATGATGACGGCGAGACAACAACAACAACGACGACGGCGACGCCGACTACGACGACAACGACGACGATGATGACGACGACGAGGACGACGGTATTGCTCGAGAGGGTCGAGGACACGCGCCGTTTATACGGTTCCTGTTCTCCGGGGACCTGCAAACGGATTTAATGGGCCGCTATTATTCGCCAGACAACGTGAAAACCGTTCGCGACGTTTACAGGCGAGTGCGAACGTACGTGCGTAACACGCGACGAGTGTTCGATATTTGATATGGTAAACGTGGGCAATTATCCCGGTAATGATGAAAAACGATGGAAACAAATCCAGTCGAAAATTATTTTCAATATTCCGCGACATTTTCGTAATAAAAGCGCGCGTTGTTTTGTACATAGTAGCGCGTCCGAGTACTTTGTAACAATTTTCGAATACCCGAACCCCTTAACGCGTTTGGTATATTTCGCGCTTTCTATTTGTGTTCCGATACGGGTATTTCTTAAACGAATGTCGGCGATCGATTAAAAACAATTTCGTTTGCCGAGACTCTTTACACTAAAAAACATTCGTAATACGTTTTCGTAGATTACGTAATCGTAAACATCGGGAAACAATCTCGAATTTTTCCCCGTTTATTTTATACCCGTAAATACGTTCCCTAGTGTGTCCGCTAAATTGACGCGAATTAATTCGTCTATCGTAAAAACCGACGTTTGTCTTTAACTACCAATATTGTGTATGTACGCAATGCCGTATTATAAACGAAATACATTTTTTTTTCACAACACATAATTGAAGAGTTTTACGTTAAATAAAACGTGTTTCGACTACGGCGATATTGACGTACTGTACGCGTCGATAAACAAATAGTAACACTATTGAAATGCTGTTCAAAGTTTATTGTACACAGATTCGTGAACTATCGATAAAAGTTTTCGTGAACACCCGGATCAGCCGGGCCCGAACTCAACTTAAAGACGTATTAACGTTTTTTTAACGTTTTTTGTCGTTTTTCGATATAAATACAAATCGAAATTTTCGGTGTTACGTTTTGCTACCAAGTACCGAATAATAAACACGAAAAAAACATACACGTACCCGATAAAGCAACGACACCGATTAACACTAACGCGTTCATAAAAATAAACGCTAAATAATATATAGCGAAAAAACGTCGTCAGTCGTTTCAATTGTCCAGGTTTTACGTCGGCAAAATAATTAATTACGCGCGCGCGACGCACTAAACGGGCGCGTACGTATGTATCGATTATACAAAATCTGACTGTCCACTTTCGTGTGCGAATACTGTTAGATTACATTTTTTACCACAATTTACATAATATACAATATACATATTAACGTGGACTCACCGACGCATTGTGTTTATCCGACTTCGCAGTTACGTATAATTTACGTACGTAATGCGCGACTCGAGTTTTTTAATTTTCGCGATTTTGCGTGATTTCCGAATTTACTGTGAGAAATATTTGTGTTTCGATACAGACCCACTACATGTACCATCCGGGGACAGTTTTGGAAGCGATTTGTCCACGACTTATAGTAAATAATATTTCGTTGTTAACGTAGTATAACGTTGTAGCCATAGGATAAGACTTAATTGAATATTAGTCCCATTCCTCGCGAGATTGCATTACGAATTACTTAGCGATAACTACTAAAGCGGTCTAATATTGTCACATCCGTCGGCGTTACGATACGTCGCCCAATGCAACGACACCAATTATTACGTGCTCAAAAAGTAACGAGAATTTTTTTATTTCGCCGGTTTGGAGAGTCAAAATTGTCAAAAAAAAAGGCTCGACAAGTGCGATCGAATGTGAAGGTTATGCTCGCTGTGTTCTTCGACTTTAAGTGCATCATAGATTCTTGCCACAAGCTCAAACGATCCATAAAGAGTACTACCTACAAGTTCGACGCCGTTTGGGTAAAGCAATCCGAAAAAAACGCCCGGATTTGTGGCGAAACAATTCGTTTTGGCTACGATAATACGTCTGCTCATGCTTCATCGCTTGTTCGTTTAGCCAAAAATAAAATTGTAACGATGCCCCAGCCTCCATATACACCAGACATGATTTTTTTCTATTTCCAAAAATAAAAATAAAACCTTAATAAGCCGTCGTTTTACAAGCGTAGACGACGTTAAAAGCGCGTAGCTGAAAGAGCTATCCCAAAGATCGAGTTCGAAAAGTGTTTCGGGGATTGGAAGAAGCGCCGGCACAAGTGCATAATATCTAACGGGGACAATTTTGAAGGAAACAACACTAATGTAGACGAATAAATAAATAATTTTTTCTAAAAGACGAAAATTTCCGTTATTTTTTGAACACGCCTCATATATATATATATATATATATATATATATACATATTTCTACAGTGTCACTCGTTTCTCGTGCTCGGTGTACGATATTGTTTTCGTTTAAACGTCGATGGTAGGAGTGTGAAGACATAGGTGCGCGACTTTATATTGTTCAATTTTTTCTGAAAATTGTTGGCGACGACTAAACGCTGAACCGTCGTACCAAAATACACTGACCGTCAACACGCGAATAGGAATAATTCGTCGTGTACCGCTCTACTCGCTGTTTAAGTCGACTCGTAACGTACAATTTCTGTTCCGTATGACGTCCGTATCGTCCGCGTATTACCGCGGTATATTTATAATATGCGGAATAATAAACTACAACGATTCTATTTATATTAAAAACGATTTATTTAAACGATAATAATTTAACCGTTTTCGAAATAATTTACCGGACGGATTGTGTGTAGTTTAAAATAATATAAGTCCCGCTGCGAGCATATTCGATATATATATATATATATATATATATACATCGTTCGATTTTTAAAGCGTATTTCGCCCCCACGTATATATAAACAACAATATCGAGCCGAAATTCAATAAAATAGTCGATTACTGTATGGAGCAGCGTATACGCCTCGTCGAACGTATTATATAGATATGTACGAGCGCAAACGCAAATAAATATATTATATTGTGGTCGCGAATATCGAGCGGTGTAATATAATTTGATTTCGTCACCGCAAACCAAAAACGCTCTGTACATAATACGTTACATACACAAGCACACGCACACACACACACACACACACACATAACATATATATGTATATGTTCTATCGCACTACGCAGAAATGACACGCCCGCGTATAACGAAGTCGCGCGGGCTCGTGTAAACGACATTATTACATGGGACTTAAAGCAAAAATATCGAAATTCACGCGGATAAACCGAGTTTAGTTCAGCCTTTAAATTGCCAATCACTGTCCCATTATATTGAAAGGCGAACGGGGATGGAATCTCTCGAGACGACAATCGGCTTATACAGAAGGATAGTGTAAGAGAGAGAGAGAGAGAAAGAGAGTGTGAGAGAAGGCACGCGCGTGCGTGGGTGCGAACGTATATACATGTGTACGTAGTGGTTGTGGTGTCCCCTATTTATATGTATTATATACGAACTCGAACCAAGTGTACGATACGTGCAGTGTATTGAGGTGTGTGTGTGTGTGTGTGTGTGTGTGTGTGTGTGTGTGTGTGTGTGTGGGTGTGTGTGTGTGTGTGTGTGTGTGTGTGTGTGTGTGTGTGTGTGTGTG
>JAIPRN010002220.1:0-33153 GCA_025469175.1 Geopemphigus sp. TES_GeoC_2020
CGGACCGTTATATTTTGGAGATCGTCGCGACGCATACGACTCGATTCGCGTACACACGCGTCACGGTTTTAAACGTAAGCGACTCGTTGCGATTTTAACGGCGAGATCGTTTTATAGACATATATATTCGATCGACGCGAAGATCCGCCGGTAATGTTCGGACATTCCGGACGTGTTGAACAGATCGTTTTGTTCACGAAAATCACGCGCACCGTACGCACGAATAACGTCCATCGAACACGCGTCCCCAATTTTTCAATACCCGTTTCGTTCGCGTCGTACGCTCAAAATCGACATTTAATTATTCGTTCGCGAATCGAAATCGACTTCGCGGGCGCGTAGGCGTCCGTTATTTATTGTGGACCGGCGTCGTACCTGTAATCTTTAGAACGTACCCCCCGAGAGAAAAATCGTACATTTGTACGAATATGTAAGGGGCGATAATTTCGAACACGTTCGTAATTCCAAACGAACACCACTCTCGTCGCTAATGAAACGTGCCGGCGTTTGTTTTTTTTAAAAAAAATCTACGACGATTTATCCGTCGTTTCGGTAAACGGTGATTACCGTTCGTACGTGCGGACAGCTCCGACGTAAAACGATATGGGCGTTTTCATTTCCGACACGGGCGAGAAAACCCTTCGACCGTTCGAACACGAGGGGCCGTATCGATTCTCGCCGGTAGACTCCGTTCGTGACTATGGTCAGTGGCCGAAACCTATAGCCGACGGACATTCCTCAACGATTCCGTTTGCGTAACAACCGGCCTCCGTGTATCGGCGAACGTCGTCAAAAACGCCCGTATTACGAAAACCCACGACGCGAAATATCGCGCGCGCCCGATGTTTCCCTATGGACGCCCGGCCGGAATACACCCGGTTTTCTTTTTAAAGCCAATTCGCTCGGGTCGTGGCCACACTGGTCAGCGACAGAACGCCGCGCGGTTTAAATATATCCCGTTCCACGTGTCGTCCGACGGCTTGGCGCGCCTGTGTTCTACTAACCAAGTCATTCGTTTGGCCCGGACGAAACGACGGTGGATTCGTCGGAATCACGTTATTATTATAAACATTTACCGGCGAGAAAATGTCCCCCCCCCGACGTCCTCCGGTATATAAAAACAGCGGGGCCACGTCCCGGGCGAGTGTCGGCTGACGATCGAAGGAGGATATTGGCCGACGATAATATCGCTCGGATTTCCCGTTTCCCTCTCGTCGTGTTTTACACCGATTCCATCAATCACGTGCGACACGCCGCCCTACGTTCTATTCCCGTGTCACTTGCCGCGTCAATGATCTCGACCACGCGTCTGTCGCGCGAGCCGCCGATTTTTTTAATATCGTTTCGAACGTATTTTTCACGCGTCGCGCCCGTGTTGACGCGTTCGCGCCGACGTGACGAACGCCAATTTCTTCGTCGCCGCTGACCGGTAGCGATTTCCGCCCCCCCTTAACCACATTTTCGAAAACTGTTCGAACGTATTGCCCTCCGGTGCTAACGATTCCACGTACATATACACTGTACGCGTGCGAATCGTCCACAACAATGCGGCGCGATCGAACCCGTCGGCCTATAATAATAACCCTTTGGGTTTCGCGTACACAATCGTACAAGTAATAAACGATCGGTACGAACGGCCGCGATTTTCGGACGGATACGCCAACACGAGCGTCCAATTTCGACATCGTGCGCGTACCGCTCGTTTTGAAATTACTTCGAACGATTAACGAATGATTGGCTTTTGCCTGTGGCATACCACGTTTATACGTCGCGTTCAGTCCGCTCATCAGTTCGGTACCAACTAGAACCGTGGTTATTATCGGTAGACGAATACGCATTGTCGTTCGACAAAAACGCCGGTAGAGCACGCAAATCGCCGTTACGGCTGTGTAGACTTGTTTAATCCTTCCCGCCCATCCGCCCGTTTCCCGTGTGAAACGAATCGCCGTCGAAATTTTTCCGGCAAATTCGTATGGATGACCCATTATTGGATGGCGACGTCGGAAAAACGCGTACGCGATTTATACGGCCGAAATCGCGCTTTCGGGCTGGACTCGGACGGACGATCCGTACGGCGTCCGTTGGTCGCTTTACATTCCGGACGTTGCGGCGAACGAGTGTAACGACGCGCCGAAATATTCGTAAACCGTGTAATTGGATATTGAAAACGCGACGGATTACGCGCATTATCGAATTCGTTTTAAGGAACGCGTTTTATTTCGTCAAAGAGGTCTTTTCGTAGTTTTTAAAGCCACGTAAGTATATATACATACACACAGTTATATTCGATAACGAATCGCGAAAAACGTTTTGAAACCGTCCGTTTTTCAATCGATTATACGGAGTGAATAATAACACTTTCGGAGTACTTTATTTTAAACTCCGACGAAATATGTTTCCCGAAAAGTAATTCGATATTATCTCGAATATCGGTAATACTACTACGGATAGAAATATATATATATATTAATTCGAAAATAAGATCGCAATTTTCCGACGCTTTTGTTTTTACCGGGGCGAGTATGCGGTATCGGATTCTCGGGAACGATTCTCATTTCTATAGAATCGAAATAAAAACGAAACGAAACGTTTGTTTTCCCACGTGTAGAGCGAGACGATACGTGAAAAATGCGGTACACCGCCGAACGAAACGCTCGAGTTCCGGTAATAGGCCGGTGGTAAATGCCTAAACGACGTCACCGACACGAAACGATCTTCGGGTAAACACGATACGACGTGAATTACCGTTTGTTCGGTTTCGTAGTAACAACAAACACCGTCCCGTTTCGGCCAAACCGTGTACGAAAAAACCACAGCCGGCACGCGACCACCGAAAATGAATCGACCCACGTTGGTCGCCACGTTCTGGTTAACAAAGGGACGACGAAACGTAACCGCGAAATCGTTGGCCCGGAGTTTTCCGTTCGGAATTATTGCCGCGGCAAACCCGTCGTTAGGGTACCGGACGGTAAATGTATTAGCGCTAGAAACGATTGGCGGACGTTGACGATTCTCGGTACGCCTACGGGCAAATCGTACACGACGCTGTGGCGATCTGTACGCGTCGGTAAATTATTAGCGATTAAAAAAAAAAAATGACGACGACGGCCGTAAAATTGAATCGAGTCCGCCGGAATACCGTTATTGGTATTGACAACGCGCGTCGTTTCGGAAACCTCGTTGGTAGCCGTCGAATTATTTCGGAACACGGGAACCGGTATTATTCGTTTCCATTTTATTAGCCGACGGAGCGTTATAATTTCGCGGCTATAATACGGCAGCGCGTCCGTTGTACGCGAACAACAGAACCTCGCGCTCTAGTAGGTAAACGGAAAAATTTAACGTTTAATAAATACCCGCCGTACGTTCATCGGGTTGTAAATTCGAGAATTTCGCCAATTATTTATTCAGCGATTATTCGACTTTAGTCGGCCGCACCGAAAACAACGCGCGATTCTCCGCGTTTCATTTACGATCGGCACGCGTGGGCGCAAACTGCGTAATGTATCGTCGCCAATGTTTAACCGAATCAACCCACGAATTTTACGGTTGAAAATAACGCGCTCACATCGTTCAACGAACGAAAAGCGTAATAAGAGCGCGATTCGTGCGCGCCGTGTTCGAAACGCGACTAATCGAATTTTCGAAAAATACGAAAACCGAACGCCTTCGCTCTATACAGAAAATACCGTTATTTCTAAACCCACCGCCCCCTTGCCCTAGTACTATTGTCGTCGATATGTGCCCGTGCAGGTTCCTTTTTTGTCATTATCCCGGACACGCGTTCGATCGGCGCGTTTCGATCAATTCCCAACGAAATTGCATCCGACCATAACGCCTCTAGTCGTTGTTCGCGTCTTCTCTCCTCCCGTCGCCTTTTCAGGTCGACGTTTACATTTCCAGTCCATTTCACGCTCTTTAAATAAATCTACGCTATTTCTCACGGTTGTCTTGCCGCCCTCTGCTGTCTTGTACACACACACACACACACACGTCTTGGCCCGCACACCTATTACCGCGTGTTTCCAGAGGAATCGCCATTTTATAATAATGTTTCACTACCGTCCGAGATTCTATTTCACCTCACGCTGATAATGAAATCTAGTGATTTACCCCCGCAACGTTATATGTATACTCTCTCGTTCGTTTATATATATAGATAGATAGATAGATAGACAAGTGTCATGGGAAAACACGCGTTTTCTACGAACAACAAACGGGTACTCGGTTTAATTGTATTTCGAATTATGGGCAAAAAGTGTTCCGAATTAAACGTTCGTTTCACGTGGCTCAGAGTGAAATCGAGACCGGGACGAAATAATTGGTATACCCAGAGTCCGTATTACTTTGGCTCGAATTTATGTCACGCGAGTCGCGTCGACTACGTAATATGTACTAATGTAGGGCACGCGACAAACTGCAGAAAAATGAACTTATCCGCCGCCTCCGGCCGCGGGTTTATACCGCGAATTAACCCCGGATACGTCTGTTCGCCGATTTCGCTAAATTTGTCCCGCTCGTTCTTGACGGGCGAAAACGTATGTTTAGCTGCCAAAAACCGCTCGTATTTTAACGTAAGTTGTAAGGATTAACGACCCGTGGCTACATCTAATATCCGAGATAACGAACAGAAAGTCAAAAATTTCGTACCTCTTTTCGGCCGACTGGTTGCTTTTCGTTACACGATGTTTTGAGTTTGGACGAAATTTCCCAATTATGGGTTGAGTAGGTGTGTCGACGGAGGCACGAATAACGAATAATTTCACATCGGTATTGAACGTGGCCGAAACGCGTATTTAGTTTTCGTAAATTGCCGAATAACGTATAACACGGAACCGCCTAAAGATGAGTCTATAAAACTCGTCGGTTCACGGACCAAAAAGATATTACCCGAATCCATATATGTATTTTGGGACACCAATTTTCGTTACGAATTATATTTTTAACGTATATTTACCGCGTAAATATTTATTTTTCTAAAAAATGGCGTTTTATATTAAACTTTTACGTTCGAATAAAATATTTCGACGACGGCGTTTTTTATTATTATTCGTCGTCATCCTCCTCGCCTTTATCCCATCTATTTGGGGTCGGCCACCTTCGTCCTAAACCTCCACTTGGCCCGATCTCCCACATCCTCCTCGCACACACCAACAGTCCTCATATCTTCCACGATCGTTTTCGCCCACTTTGGTCTTCAATATTCATTTCCGCAACAGTTCTTACTGTTTCCGACTCTTCTCTCCTCATAACATGCCCAAACCATCTAAGTCTATTCTCTCTCATCTTATCCACTATCGACGCTACTCCCCTATGCTTCCCCTTACATTTCTTACTCTATCTTTCCTTATAATTACTATTATAATTCGTTCGTGGACGAAAATTCGTGTACGTCGTCACTTTCTGGTAGAAAGTTGGACGTATTCGGCGTTTATTTTCGTCCAAAAGTTGCGAAAAAACCGGTAAAATCGCCTTACACGTCCGTACTGGAATTGTTTTCATATTTAAACGCTCAAAACGTAATACAATCATAAATACGCGATATTCTGTAACGTATCGACGATTGGTCAGAATATTCTTGTGACACGTAACGCTGGGATTCGTTTTCGCGCTTTCATATTCGAAATCGTAGTAAAACTGAAATATCCGTCTAAGTAACCGAGTTAATTGATCCACGTCATACGCGTTACCTTCATTCACAATAGACGTCGATAATTTTTAAAGCTTCGCCCGTTCTAAATAGGTTATAACCGGGTACGCGGATTATCTGTCCTCGAATTATACGTAAATCCCGAAACAAAAACCGGAGATTCCGGTAGAAGCGTAGATAATTATTGGTCTTTTTTTCGCGTCTTGGACGTTGATAAAGTAATTATTAACGATCGTTTCCGTCGAGACGAATCATTTTTCGCGATACATACGCGCAACGACGCTGAAACGTCTTATGGCGTGTACAACGTTGAACGCGATTAACGACGAGAACACGCGAAATTCGTAATCTCGCGGCGTCTGGTTAATCGCGGCTAATTGTTCGGTAAAGAACGAAAGTGTTTCGATAAACGCGTAGGAGCAGACAGGAGGTTATCGCGTTATAATATTTACATCGCTTCGACGCGAGTAAATAATAGAGTTCACTATACAATTTGGAATTTCGGCGTGACCTTTCTACGTTTAGAAAACGCAAATATATTTCGACGAGATCAGAATTAAAAACGGTTCGAACCAAACACTTTTATTCGGCTCGCTATATATACGTGTATATGTATAACGTATTCGCGTTTAATGGATCGCATTGAGAGGCACACTTAAGACGCGAAACGTCGACCTATTTATACTCGCGGCGCGGATAAATTGCGGAATTTCGTTTACGTAGGGTTCGCGTCGAATACGGAACAATTGGTGGAACGCGAAGTTCGGCGCAACGGACGTTGCGGCGTTCGACAAATAATTTTAATCCTTAAGTACGCACGAACGTTAAAGTGTTACGAACGTAAAATACGCGGCGTGTACGCGAATCCGTCGAGTTGATTCCTCTATACTCGCGGCGGCACGTCGATCGTATCGCTGTAAGTTTTCGGCGGGAAACCTTAGTCCGCGTATTCGTTTTTCACGTTTACTCGAAAATTACGATTGCGCGGCCACGAAGAGTTACGGGAAAGCGAGAGTAAAATTGTATATCCGCCCGTACATATTTCGTTGGTATATTTCGACATTACACATATATGCGCGTCCTCGTAAATTCGTCGCCAATTCGATCGTCGTAGAGACATCGTTTATGTGTTTTTATTATTTACGTGTGCCGCGCCATTGAAACCGAATCGTACAGAAATATTCGCGGGCAGGCGAAATTGCCGGAGCAAACCCCCCTCCCCTGGTTATTACTAGTCGCGCGTTCGTCACGTAACATTTCGTATTCGACTGTGGCCACCGAGGTAGTAATTACTCTAATAAAAACGAAATTAATCGTTCCGGAATACATTATGAACGCGGACGTACGCGCATAATGTTTGCGCGCCTAATTAATTACGCGTACGTCGTAAAAAAGTGCTCTTTTTACGACGCTGACCGTTCGTCCGGCGCTAATATCATAATTAACAGGGAATTCTTTCCTAATCAAAATACGGTCGTCGGTTTCATACGTGATTGGCTTCACGAAACAAACGAATATTGATGGTCGCTACGACGTCACTTACCTAACCCAATGTAGGCGGCCGATGTATACCGGAATGGATGATGTAGACTATTATTGTTCGAGAAATCGAATACGACATTTCGAAAAAAAAACCCACCCTTTGAAAATAAAATAGGAAATGTCTATAATAACGTTGAACGTATAGCGTAACATATCTATCGAAAGAACGAAGGAATACAAAATAGTGACCGAAAAAAAGTCGTGACGAAAGATTGAAGTATATGTTATGAATTGCGGCGATTTTGGTTATTTTATTTTTTTTACGAAAATTCGGAATTTTAAATTCCGCGATAGACCGCGACGTCAAGAAACAACTTGTAGTTTTATTTGTACTCCTCGATTGGTACGTTTTACAAATGTCCTATCCTTCCTAGATTATCATAAATAATCGGGAGGATGTACCGTACTTTGTTGAAATTTGATTTTTTCGCCGTCCTCGTTTGTTATTTCGTATTTCGTTTGTTCGTTAATTGTAACGTAATGACGCGTTTGTTTGAAAACAAACAGTTTTCGAGAAACAATTCGTACGTAAAATACAAAATCCAATACGAAATTGAAGTATATAAATACGTTCGTAGTTCGCGGGTCCTTATTGGATATTAAACTGTACTTAAAACGCCCGTGGTATCGTATTACGTAATCCCTAGAATGTTTTCGGGTTGGGGTTAAATAATTTCGCGAAATTCGTTATTTTCAAATATTTTATCGTTGTGAAAAATAGAAATAATCGTCCGAATAAGAATTGGATAATGCGTTTTTATTTATTACAACTCTTCGAATCGATAAATTTATATGAAAATCCGTATAAGGCAAACATATTTCGAGTATAAATTACTTAAAAAGTGACAGTATTAAAACAACGATCAATATTATTCCTCCTACGCTAAATTCTAATCACGAATAAAAAACACCGTACACCGAATTACAACGTATTATAGCGTAAACCTAAGTAATGTAAAGTATTATGGCTATCGTTAACCGAATTTTTATTTTCGGAATTCAAACTATAAATGTATACGAATTTTCGAATACACGATATTATTGTTATGAACACTATTATGCGGAAATCACTATAATTGCCTATAATATAGTTGTATATAATTGTAAACGTTTTTATTATAGTTATTTCTATATAATAATTGTAAACGTTCTTATAACGAAACGATATAGTTCTATTTTATTATATAGAAATTATTAGACACTATGGAGCATTATGAACAATCCGAAGTACCAAGAAATCCTTGGTAACTTTCAATAGTGTCTCGTCTCAGAAAATCTAGTTAGTGTGATATTTGCAGAGCATCAAGTGTGTGGTGTTTGTCAGAGCATCGGTAAGACCTTCCGTAATATTTAGTATTAGACATAATTAATTCTGTTTCGCGGTGAATGTTTAATAAATATAGTGTATGTTAATTCAGCTATTTGTTGTCTATTTTATTTACATAATTTTTGTTGTGGAGACGTCCATAACATTATAATAAAAAATTTCCTCGTCGCTTTTATGGCACTTTTCAATTTTGATGAAACTCTTGGTTCTAGACGATAATATTATACAACGTTTTATCGTACATTTAAATAACAAAACATATATAACATTTATGTATTTTAAGCTCTATACCGACGCCTTACTTAATCCGGTTTATTAAAAATAAATAAATACGCGCGTATTTCAAAGCGTATTTGTTGCCTCAACGAAACGTACGAATCAAAATTAAAATTGCCGATTATTATTCGTCAAATATATTATTTAGCGGATTTTCGGATTATTTTTCAGAATCGCCTGATCACGGACGCTCTTATTGTATAGATATTCTATTCGAAAATTGTATTTGTCGGGAAACGAATCGACTAATTCTAACCGCGGTTTGGAATTTCTATGGAACAAAATTCGTTTTAAAAATTACTAGAGGCGTTCGAATCATCCCGATGTTGCTGACGCGCGTTAAAAACGTTCACGAAAATTGTGCGAAAACCCGGGCGAATATTGGAAACCTAATAGCGTGTACAAGACGAATTCTCGTTTTTACGATTAAAACGAAATCGTTTCAATTTTAAACCGCGCTCACCAGAAATACCACGCCGGTATATAAATCGCTTCGCGTATAGTTTCCTACAAACCTGACTAAAAATTAATCGAATATTCGAACGTTCCATTTAACAGTAGGCAATGTATACAATAGCTTTCCGGATATTTAAATTTACGTTACGAGATAGCCGGACAATATTGCATTATTATAGTAATAGCAATCTCGAAAGTTTCCGGAAACCTCTTCAGACCGCCATTTCGCCGTATAAGCTTTTAAAAAAAAATTATCCGCCGTGTCTACCGAAATAATACGAATTTACCGAACAACGAGTCCGGAATGTAATAAACGAAACAATAATCGAACAAACATATTGATTTCGTGGCGTTTTTAAACGCGTTTCGTCCAATGTCCGAGCGAACAGATTGGAAAACAAACGGTTCTTTATATACCGAAACGTAATTCCCGGCGTGTGTTTTCGGGTGAAAGACGAATGGATAGCGGCGATTTCTTCCATATTGCTTAGTAACGCGTTAGGTGTTGTTTAATTACGTCGGCTATCTGTTTTCGCAAATAACGTTTTCGTTTACGATTGACAACTATTGTTTATATTTGAAAATCTTCGTCTCTGTAACGTTCTGTTTGTTGAAATAACGCGCTTTTTCGTACACGAATGACAATGTGCTCGTCGCGTCGTCCGTTAACACGGGGCCGATACCACTCGACCGGGAAAATGACATTTCTCCAATTAGCGTGAAAAGCGCGATAAAAGTCGAAACGAACAAACGGCGAATAAAAACGGGAGACGAAGCGGCAACGTTTGCCGGCGAAGGATTACTCCAATGACCAGTGGAACGTAAACGTAAACGGGTTGCCGTTTCGGAGACGGCAGGGAATAAAACGCGAATAAACGAAAAATCAGAATGGTCCAGACGTCGGGGATTGTTAAAACGTTTTGCATTCCGCGCGATCCTCGTGCCGGGGTCGTGTATTGTGCTGCCTATAACCGTCCGTTTGAATGTCTTCGGAAATTTATTGGGACCAACGACAAATAACTAAACGCGCTCCGGGATGGTTCGCGAACGGACGTTTTATTCGATTTTCGTTATTTTCCAATTACCGAATATATATCTTAGAAAAAGAAAAACGCTCGAGATCCGAACGACGAAATATAAACGAATACAATTGATCGGAGGAACTATTAATTATTATTATATATTTGTTCATTTTTTATATACTTGTAACGATTCGTTAACGAAATCTTCGAAATTAATTTATTCGACCACTTTGTTTTCTAACGGAACGTTTTATTATTTTCCAACGCTAAAATCAAATTTACGAAAAAAAAAACAACGAACATATTTCAACGTAATTTCACCTGTCTATAGTTAGGTATTGGGTAGACTCAATACGTAAATTTCGTATTGTACTTTGTCTGAAAATCGAAAACAACCGTAACGCGTTTAGTGTACACTGATTTTAGTTTTGGAGGTATTATACGACGGCGTAACTTCAATATTTTGGACAACCACGAAGTTTTTAACGAACCCCCTCATAAATGCATATTAGACGAGGGATTTAGGGATACAAAGACAGCGCCGTAAAGCTATTAAATTAAAATAATAATAAAACGAATACACGTGTGTATTTCGTTAACTGTTACGATTTGCGTTGTTATTAGAAATTCGTATAGTTATTGACGTAAACGTTGCTAAATACGACTGAATTGAATTTGAAGCGTTCTCCTTGAATTGAGTGGCGGTAAAATAGGTAAAATTCGAACGTGTACGTTTGTTTTTACGACGAACGAGAAAAAAGTGGAAATATTAACGAAACCGGTGGTGCCCCTTCGGCACGCGTTCTCTTGATTGCGTATAGTCTAAACAAGACTGTGACATTAATTTTACCTAATCAAAAGTCAACGACGAAATACCGATACACGTAATCGACAAACGAACAATTTGATAAATCGCCGACGCGTGAAATTGGGATTTCCTTCGGGCATTATTACGTCATGCCTGACGTTCGCTGAGTTACGGCCGACACGTTACGAACGGTTCGATAACTACTAAACGAAACCTAAACGACGTTATCGTCGCGTCTGCTATATAATTATTGGGATAACGGGAACTTACTGTTCGGTCATAAAAAATCGAAATAAGACGACGGACGGGTTCCGCCATCGGGTAGTCTCTAAGCTCCCGACGAAAATGTCGTAAATCAATCGGGCGCCATACCACAGGCGGTCGACGCCCGGGCATGTGCGCCGGTACGTAGCCTAACCGTACGAATTCGATCGAAAACGATTCGCCATACGTTACGTCGTTTCCCGTTCGTTTTGGCTGTATGGCAACGGCGGTCGTTCGTATGCCTAACCAATAGTCGTGCCCGCCGGTAGGACTTACATGACGATGTGTTCGCAACGACAGGTGTGCCGCGGTTAACGCGTACGCACGCAACAGGGATTCGCAGGGTTCGGTACAGCCGACGTTGATAATGTTTATTGCCCGTATAAGGTGTTCGTTGGCCTACACGCGTTCAATTCGTCTAGGGTACGAATACAATTACCGGACCATTGTAATTGGGGGGGAGAAGGCAACCTCGTTACTTTAACCGTTACCCGTAACGAAGATTCGAAATCACGGTCGTGTGAGAGATGGATGACCGACGGTAGTAAACGTTGTCGCTTATAGCGCGAGTGTAAAAAGAGTAAAAAAAACGAGAAAAACAAGCGGCTCGAACGCCTTCTAAAAGGTGGACGTTAGCGTACAAAAGGACAAAAAGCGAAAAAATTGCCAAAAACCGCGAGCGCTCTAGAGACAATAAGGTAATAAGACGTTCCGTACAAATTCAAAAATAAATAAAGGGTAGTACGCTTCGCGGAACAATTTATCGCTTTAAGTTGCGAGAACGACGAAAAGCGTTAAAAGGTTACACGCGCGAAACTTCGCTCGTTCGCGAAAAAAACCCGCCGTATCCGTCGACGGCTATTTAATATTCTCATTCGTTAATCGAAAAATGATTTTATCGCTCGTAGGAACTATTGAGAAACATATCCGTTCGGCGGCACGCGACGTTTTCGTTTATTTACGCGCCGGTAACGTTTACATTCGAAAGTATTCAAAAACCACGAAATTACGCGTTTTCAAGGCCTACGTATACAGCCAAACACCTTTTTCGTATTATCGTTTCATCGAGTACGCTAAATAATTCTTTTTTCCTTTCGTTCGTTTTTCTAGATATTCGACGGTTAACGAACCCGAATTTCTATAATCATTTTCGAATTAACTCGGCGTCGTTTCTTATATCATCTACTCGTCGTTTTTGATATGTATATACGTTAAACAAATAACGTAAAACGATCGTCGAAACGTTTTTCGATTTCCAAATATGTAGATTTTGATAACCGACCTATCGGGTTATACCGCGATTGATAAATTCGCCGGATCTTATAACGGTAATTGTTTTCAATAAAGAAACTAACACGCGCGACAACGGGAAAAAGCCGTTATACCGCCGTTGTCACTTAAGGCGTTTTATTTTTACCGAAATGGACGCCGACGTGAACGGCGATTGAATTTTACTCTATTAGACATATTCTGATGTAGCTCGGAGGTTCGGCGCGCCGTTTCCAAAACGCCGTTTGCTGTAAATTGAGAATTGTCGCGGACGGGCCGAGTTCGTTTCGACACTTACGATTATTTTATTTACAAAAACTACTCGCGTTTCGTCGTTCGAAAGTGTAACGGATTACGCGTTAAAATAAATACGCGGGCGATACTTGTTCACGAGTCGCGAATGAAAAAGCGTTTTCGAATATGATTGCGATTGAGAAACGGGAAACTCGGAATTGTCGAACGTCCGATCTTTGCGTTCAAACCCGAGAACTCGCCAACTACGGATGTTCTCCAGCGGAACACACGGGGGTAGCGCACCGTTGGCTAATCGTTCGGGTGTAGAGAAATTAAAGTGTAATACGCCCGGTATCAGGGGGGGGAGTTATGTCGTGCGTGCACGTACTCCCGCGAAAAGCCGTTTAAACGCCGATCCGCGGTTAATAATACGCGACACCGTGCGCCCGTATATCGTCGTCCGTGCCGTGTTGTCGTCTCAAACTTCGGCTTCGCGTCTAATTATTTACTAAAATCGGCCGCGCCGACCGTTCCCTTTCGTGTACGTTTTATCCTATTACGCGTAATACGTTTGACCCGTCTTTGTGTGTTATCGAGCTTTACGCCGAATTTATATAACTAACGCGGTCGCGATCTTCCGACTTTATTCGTTCTTTAATATTATCGTCAAGTAATCGGTTCGATAATAATTTCGTAGCGTTAGTTTCGACGAGTTTAAACTATTTTTACGTCGTTACGACAGAAAACGAACGAGTTTAGCGTGATACTATTATTATTATTATTATTATTCGGCGAGGGTGTGTGGGTGAATGAAATGGAGAGAAGCGTCTGGTGTATTGCGCGACAAGAGTATATAGGTTGAAAAAGGTAAATTTTATAAGAGTGTAGTGAGACCAGCTATGTTGTATGGTTCAGAGTGTTGGGCGGTGGACAAGAAAATAGAGCAGGGAACGAGTATAGCCGAGGTGAGAATGCTTAGATGGATGAGTGGGGTGACAAGAGAAGATAGGAAACGAATACGTAGCGTAGGAGTAACGGCGATTATTGATAAAATGATGGAGAATAGACGTAGTTTGTAACAAGGAGAGAAGACCGAGGAAGCAGTAAGAACTGTTATGGAAATGAATATTGAAGGAGAGGAAGACCGAAGAAGAAATGGGTGAATACGATCGAGGAAGGACCGCGGGTGTGTGCGTGAATAATGGCGGGAGATCGAGTCAAGTAGAGGACCCTAAACTGGCTGGCAGAATAAGGAGATTCGGCGAGGAAATTCGTACGATTTCGTTATTATTAAAAGTTGGCGATCGCTATTTTTCGTGTACAACTGGATAACGTACGCGCGTGGAATATTCCGCGTCGAGAAATAATAAAACCCGAGAAAATTATTCGCGTAAAGGGCAACAATCGTAATAGGCTTTTACATAAATTTCGTAAATCCGATTTCGCGTCGGTAGGTATTGAATGACAAAGTTCGTTTTGAAATTCCCGTTATTCGAACGTCGTCGCGCTTCGTTATTTTTATTTTACGCGATAAACACACACAAAAGGCGTACAAGCGTACGAGCCCACGAGTTCATTTCGGTGTATACGTTTCGTAAACGTTCGAAAGACCGTCCGACCGTAAAATGGCCGTACAATTTCCCGGCCGCCGTGTTTCGGCGGGCCCATTTCGGGGCTTTCGGCTGTTCCTCGTGCCCGACGTGCGTGGTGGGACGTTCCATTATCGGCCGGCGGAGTGGACGTGCGACAACACGAAGGTCGAGGGTTACTTCCGTCAGTGGCGGAGCGAGTGACGTCCGTGAGTTGATTTCAATTTAAAACGTACGCGAAAACGGAAAAAAGAACTGTCCGCGATCCGGGCGCGTGTTGATCGATCCGACCAGGAGAGACTGGGGAACGTACATTCGGTCGCGCGAGAGTACGTGCGAGGGGTGGGACGGGGACAATGGTTGTTTTAACCGATCGGGCAACTATGCCCGCGCCGACGGCTGCTGCGAGCGTTCACTTAGACGGAACGTCGACAATATTATCGTACGAATGAAGTATTCTTTATCTCGGGTACGACGCGAGCGATTTATTACATTCGCCGTTCTCGTCACCAAAAACACCGTGTTCTTTGAACTCCACGACGGATGTCGATTTTTATCGCGATCGTTTCCCCCCCTCACGGGACCAACTGCGGACCTACGGACGGTGCGTAAAATATTTCGCCGAGAACGTAACGGGTGACCGCTCCGCGAGTTCGCCAACGACGATTAAATAATCTGTTGGTTGTATTTCGAATACGCTTCACGTTACGATCGGCCGACGAATGGTTGTAATTGTACGCTTCCGGCTGAGGGCTATTTTAACGGACGCGTCTTTTTCGGCGCGTAATCTGCCCGTCGCTTTCTTTACTCGTCCCTTATCGCGCTATGCGGTATAGATCGTATAATAAAAAAACCACCGGCAAATCGTATACTCGCGAAAATTAAAGCCAAACTAACGGAACATGTTCAAATAGAAACGTTTCTACCGGCGACGAATTTACGGACGTTAAATCGACAAATATTCATATTTTAATCTTTCGATAATCGAACGACATTTTATTTTCTAATTATTAAAACGAGTACTTCGTTTAATAGAAACGTTGTATATTTTTGAACGCTTAAATATACACGTAAATTATGTTATTTTTTTATACACGAGTGGCTGGTTAATATTAAATAGTACAATTGATAAAAGTTTACAAAGTACAATTATATATATTTACGGTCCACGTTCGAAGCGAGTGGATTTCTCTTTTTTTTCATTATACGTAACTTCGTAATTATTTAACCAGCGGTACTTTTAAACTATAAAAAAGGTAATCCGTACGATGACTCGGATTTTGTGCCTGCGGAGGAATATTTCGCGTAATTAC
Organism: Geopemphigus sp. TES_GeoC_2020; assembly: GCA_025469175.1. NCBI lineage: Eukaryota > Metazoa > Arthropoda > Insecta > Hemiptera > Aphididae > Geopemphigus > Geopemphigus sp. TES_GeoC_2020. The sequence continues at coordinate 15,751 of JAIPRN010002220.1, forward strand.
TACTACTACGCAAAATATACGTAGTCAATTCTAAAAAGTCTAAAACTTTTCTAAAAATCGTACCGGACGTTTGAAAAAAAAAATTATATTCGATCGTTTTATACGGGAAACGAATGGACTTTTCGATTACAAATTGAACGCGCAAAAGTCCCAAAAGCGCCATCGTCGTCGGAATCCGGAATTCCGTCCTTGTACGATACGTGATTTTCGTAGTAAATTTCGCGTCGGACACGTACAGAAATAATCGTTTCTCCTCTTTCGATCCGCGTCACTCACGAACATATAGCCGTACCATTCCGCGGTTTCGATCCGTCCCTTTATCGTATATTCCGTGTATGCCGTTCGGGTTTACGAAAAACCGTGCGCGCGCTTTATACTCAAAAAACGGCGGTTGAAACGAGAACGACGTTGTAACGTCCAACTTTACCCGTGTACCCGTTCATTGACCCGAGATTATGGTTGTTTAACGATACGGTCTGTATCGATAGTCGCGCCGACGTACTCGACGCAGACGTTGTCACTCTTTCGACAGCCACGGACAAGGAAGCGGTCTTTCATAATAGTTCTCGATTCGAATTATATTATATCCAACTTTGTTTAGTTCAATTTGTATTTTTTTTTTTATAAGTCCCCGCCGGCTGTTACGCCGTAGTATCCCTCATTCGTCGTCCCCCGGGACGGGGACCACTTTCGGCGGGCTACAGTGAATAGGGTACTTTCAATATAATTTTGTTAATACGTTTAATTGTTCTCTCTTTTTCAATTCTATTAATGCCCGTACAAATGGCATATAAATATACCTATATATATATTCAATTTCTAATTTGTTTCGTTTCTTTTTTAATAATAATAAAATAATCCCGTCAGCTCCGATCCCTGGATCTCGGCCACGGGTTGGCGACCCTCGCGTCCATTTCGGGTCGTCATACGACACTCCTCCAGAAAACTGGGAGCGAGACGTCGCGACGTTTTATTTCTCTGGAAGTAATATTCGACGAGGGGGACTTTTATCCGAACGGTCTGGGTATTCGCGCTTGTCACTGTCGAACGGGAAATAATTAAACGAAAAATATACACGCGCGTATATATATATATATATATATATATATATATATAGGGTTATAGTTCCAAAAATAATAACGACATCGGTCCGTTAAAAAATATACGCGCGTTGTTTATTCGAACGAATAGCGGAGATAAAATTGTATTTCGTCCCGTATAAATAAATACGATCGCCGAATAATAAAGTAAACCGAAAGGCGGCGCCGACGGAATACAATATATATATACGTATATAATGTGAACGACTGCGGGATCGGCACGTTTGAGCGGCACCGGTGGTATTGTGCTCGTCGTGATAATATTATTTCTTTTCCGTTAAACGTCAATTAACGAGACGGCATAATAAATTGCGATCGTAGTTTCGCGATAAAAATATCCCGAACGCGCGCGCATACAGTGTGTTACGAGTTCGAAATCCGTGCGCAGCGTTTCCCCTCCGATTGTCCAAAATATGACGGTTTACAAATATACGCCCGTGTATATGTGTACGTAAAGATGAAAAGGGACACGAGAGGACCGACGGGTCGTACGTGAATCGCGCGGTCGTTAGGCGTTCCGCCAACAATAGGTCGTACAAAAAAAAAAAAAAAACTAACCTAACCGTACCGCGAATTCCGCTCGTTCCGCGCGGCTAACGTATTCGATAAAATACAATCGCGGTGTCGATACAAACAAAATCGTCGGATTGTGCCGTCTCTCTTTACGTCCGCGTACAATCGATCGACGGATCCAAATGTCGCCGAACGCGCGAATTCGGAACTTCGACGTCCGCGCGAACTCCGCCGCGCGGGAAGGAATTTTCCTACGCCGGCGGAATCGTCGGTACAATAAACGCTTTGGTTGTCGAACGGTAACACTGGACGCCTTTATCGTACACGCCGTTCGCGTACACGAATTTCGTCAATAACGCCCGTTTAATTATCCGAAACTGACGAATAGCGGCGATTCGTAAATAAAACGTGCTCGCGTTTACAATTACGTGTTCTGCAGTTTCGACGTGAACGCGGTCGACGACGAAACGAATTAAACGCAACGAACGAAGCCATGCTTTCGGGAGCCGAGCTCATTTATGGAACCGCCGAACGAAGCGTAGTTTTTCCCCGACGGAATCAACCGCGCGTAACGTAAATATATCGACGCGATTTTATAACGAACCATTATATTTGCGCGCGAAACACCGGGCAGAAAACGCTCGGAATATTTGTAACGGAATTATAAACGCGCCAAACACGACGTTATTGTGGCGCACATTTGATAATGGAAACGACCCAAATACGGTGTTTTATTCGAATTCCACGAAAATGTATAAACAATTGACGAATAATAATTTCTATCCGTCTACTGCGGGAGGTTTATCGATTTCGGTTTACTTCCGAATTGAACGCGTGCGTGCGTCGGAAAAACCGCCGAACGCGTAATAATCGCAAAATCGCGTCGAAACTATAATCGAGACCGAAGGGCAATTTCTTAATTTCGTCACCTGAGATTTTAACGGTCGACGAAAAACGTATTTCTACGTACATAGAGTGTTTCCAGTGTTTTCCTTAAACGAATAATCGCTAAACGCGCGTAGATGGTATACGGCAAAGATTGCGATGGTAAAATTATGCCGAGCACGGTCGAAAATATCGTCAAATGTGTCGACTTGTGTACGTTTGGAACCCAGTAGACGGTCCGGAGACGGTTCCAACTGAAAAAGACGGTCGCTAAAAATAAACGCGTTCGACGTCCGTCGTGTATCGGTTTCATTCGTCGTCCGTTCCGAATATTTCGTAGTTTTCGATTCACGGGACGGGGTCCGTCACGTCTTGGCGAACTATCGAAACGTGCCGACGTCGAACGGAATTCCGAAAACACGATGCGCCGAATAATTAGAATTATCCCGGTTCGTACGCGGGCAACGACGAAATCGTATTTATGTCACCGAATTCGCGTATTCCGTCGTGTTAAAAGGCGACGCGATTTTCTCGACCGTTTCCAAAAGCCCGCGGCGCGACGTTCGTCTACTATATATATACACGTAAGCGTACGTACACGGACACTACGTCGGGTCAAACGTAATTTCGATAGCGTGAAATCCGTTTAAATCGTCCCGAAGCAAAACAAACTTGACGGAGTAGACGCTTTTAACTCGGGCGAATTCGCTTTTCTAAAACTCGCGCTTGTCCCGAACATCGTCGAAGTGTGTATAGTCCGTCGTATACACCCTCCCGTAATATATATATATATATATATACGCGGCCGTAATTTCATTAAGAATTTTGATTTTGACTTTCGACACGCGCGTACCTAGTAAACTTACGTACGTTATGTATATACGTGTACATTGTTCGCGATCTTCCGTCAGTGCGATTCCGCGTAACGTTATATAATCGACATACGTTGCGCGCCTAATTGAATAACCGTTGTAGCGTATTTCGTATTCTGGTAAGCGACGTTGTTTCGTTCGCATTCACACAGCCGGAAGCCTGCATTTCACAAAGTAACGACTAGTTTCATTCTTTCCCGGAATATTCGCTTAACGACGAATACTACCGAACGCGATTCGATTCTCGTACGCGCGTTTATTCGTTTCGAAGGGCCCGAACGCTCGATAATTTCGCCCTTTTCCTACCGGCACGTAGTCCGTATTGAATTTCCGTCCGGGCCGATCGACCGTTTGTTTCCGTCGTTTTCGGTTCGGGCGCCGCGGGAACGTTCCGACCGCCCGACGCGTTCGCCCGAAACGAAAACGAAATATACGCCTAACCAACCCGACGCTACAGTTCTTCGTATTGAAAATATTTACGAAATCGATCGGACCAAGGGTTCGAACCTTCGAAGTACCTCCCGAATACCCCAAGCTTACACCTACTGGACGTTTCGTCTCTGATGACAACCTATATATACAAGTGCGTGCGCGCGTGTATAACTCGGATATCCCCTCGGGCTTATTCTTGACTAGGGTCCCGTAGGTTTGTCACACCCTTCGGGAAATAAACATCCCCGCGGAAAATGATTATCATTATGTCCCTCGAAATAACAATTGAAATCCGATAATGTGATCTATCGTTATAATTATTCGTCGTCGTAACGGTCGACGTAATTTGTGTAACGGTAAATATATTTCGATATTTACGTACGCGTACGTTTTTGGGCGTAACGGTCGCGCCTTTCCTGCGAATATTGCCGATAAGGGTGCAGAAATTGGAACGTCTCTACTCCGTTGTCTTCGAACCGCCGTGTAGGGAAATCGATCGTTTCGGCGGCGTCGTGTCTCGCCGGGCGCGGATTATTTATTTATTCTTTTCCGCCGTCGCGGTTTTCCCCGCAAACGATTTCGGTATAGAAATTGAAATAACGCGGAATCGCGCGCGTACGCGAATAATATTATCGCCGCCGAATATCGCTCGAGCGAGCGGTTTACGTCTTTGCAAATGGATTCTCGGGCGCGTACCGGCCGTAAATAAATACTTTCGGGAAAATATTCCGATTATTTATTACCGGTATCCGTTTACCGATTGGATTTGATTTCGTCGGCGCGACGAGTAGGCGGCGTTAATTCGAATCCACCGTACGCGCAAAATACGTAAACCCCTTATTTATTTCGTCCGGTTTTATCGACGTTATGTTTTTTTTCATTTTTTGTTTCGTTAGCCTTGTACAATATTTTCTTACGACGGGGTACGTTTTATTTTCGTATTCGCGTAAGAACTGATACGAAAACAAAAAACCAAACGAACGCGTAATCGTATGTATTCGCGCCGTCGATAATTCCTTGGGTTATTCCTCGTTTTCTCGTCCGCCGTCGCGTCACGTCGTAATCCAATCAATTCCGTTACGCGCGTCCGATTGGGTTTACAGAAACGAATCGAAACACTCGCCGGCGGTTGGCGGGGGAGGGGGGCTGGCAAAAAAAACGGTATAAACAAAAGTTCGCTAGCGGCGAAATATCCGCCGTTCCGACTGCCGAACGCTAAAATTGGACTTTCGCGAACGCCTGGCGAGTACGGATTTCGCGTACGATTAAATACGAACCTATTTGTTCGGAGCGTATTACGCGTAAGCAAAATGATACGTTGCCGCGTATGTAGAGTCTTAGTAACGATAAACGAAAACGCGTTTCGATCGACGATTTTTGGAAAATCGCGTAACGAGCGTTTAACAAAAAACAAAAACGATTTTCCGGGGGACGGGCTGAAATAACAAAAGGCTTTACGTAAGCGACAAACGTATTCGCGACGTTTTTTTTTCTCTACGAATAATTTGCCACGCAAAAGCGCGCCCAGATGATTCGGTAATTTATTTGACACGTTTATCGATTTCCCGAATAGTTTACGTAAGCGAGATCGAAACAAACTAAAAATCGCGACAATTGCCGTATATGTTTTTATTCGAGCGTGCGTAAGACGTTACAAGTATTTATCGTTAGTTGCAATAGATTGCGCCGGACCAAAGAAGTCGCAATTGAAGATGTTGTAACCTCGACGAAATAACCGTTGCCCGGGACACGGTTGACGAGGTTGATTTTGGTATATCAATTGAAATGTCGGCGCGTTTAGGAAACACGGTCCGCCGGAATAGGCCGAAAAATTGTTTCGCGTCACGACAATACTCCGTGTCGCGCATTCGTTCGCGGTTCGCCGCGTACTTTGGTCGACGACAAACATTATTACCGTATCCGCCGGATCTGGCGTGTCCACGCGATTCGTGGCAGCGCCCGGACGTATATTACACGGACTCGAAAACAAATTAGTTTCGGCGTACGCCAAATGTAAGCGAACGTTTCGAAGAAAACGAAGTCGATTCGACGGCTATTCTCGGGGTCGTCCCGCTACGGGATGGTCGGCAATTCGAGTGTCCGTGCCGGAGGACGATAAGATGCGAAAGATAATAAGTTAATTGGAGTTTAAATAAAACGTACGTATTTACGCGCGCGCGTATAAATGAAATTCCGGGCATTTCTCCGTTTCGTCACACGTTTCACAGTACGTGCGCGTGGACACTGATCGAATTTTTAATTATGAATGATTGATGTTCGGGGTCCCGCGACGCGTTCCGAACTTCATTTATATCAAAAACCCTTTCGCCGGTCCGACGGCGCGCTTTACACTCGACGCGTCCAAGGAAGAGGTTCGGCGCGCGGCGCGGCGTGCTCGCCGTTTACAAAACGGCAAGTCGGGCCATGACGTTTACCGGCTATGATACATTGTCGGGAACCACCGGCGGTGATAGATGGTCTGTCATCCGTCTCTCGGCCTTTTCCGCCCCGACGGCAAATTGTCCGACCGGCGTCGTCATTTGCATGTAATTCCGACACGGATTTCGAATTTCCCTGCCGGCAAATACCTAGCCCCCGAATGTCGACGCCGGCCCGACGATCGTACTTGCGCGTACGATCTAGAAAAACTATTGTCGCTTTACGTTTCCCGTCGTCGTGCACGCGTCACGCCTGCGCGATATCCGGCCGCTAAAAACAATAACGGCTACCGACATCTCTCGAGGTTCCCGAACGATTAGCCACTATGAACGTATCGCAAATGATTGGCGAACGATTGGGGCTTATCGAATACATTGATCCGCCCGGAAACGTCGCCGATTCGTTTTAAATACTTACCGCGTTACAGGGTTGCGCGTCCCGAACACCTATCCACGACTTTCTAACGAAGCCATCCTAGCCCATCGTGAAGTCGGATTTACCGCGATGGTCGCGATGAACACTATTATTATGGGACGACCATTCGCGTTTCAACGTGGACGTTAACGCAACAATGGAGAATAATCGAAGACAAAAACGCCCCACACCACGTCCAATGGAAAATCATCGTAGAGCGCGACGTTCCAATCAAAGAATTATTTATACTATCGTGCGCGACAAATATATTCGTCGGCAATTACAATTGGTATCGTATTGTCTTGTATGGTCAAACGGTCCATCGCCATTCGCAATTATCGCGGAACACGTGAAACGGAACTTACGCGTTTAAAAGCATTCGTAAATTGTTCGTAATCAAGACTCGGGTAAAATTACGATTTGTGTAAAAACCATTTTTGTGGGTGGTAACTCCTTGGCCTATCGATAGCGTTCATATTTCATTCACGCGCGTTTCAACGAACAAAGAGAAAAACACGATTCGAACGGTTTTTGAAAAATTTTCGAATATGCGTCGCACCCATGACGAATTTAGGGACCTTTCGCGATACATAAACAATTAGTCGATACAAAATTCGAACGAATTTCGGGATGTAAAATTTCAAAAACGTAAAATCTCCCACTCCGTTTACGAAAAGAGGAAATATTTCTTCTAAACATGTCTGTGTAAGTTACGCGTTAATTTTTGATTTCGTCGATATATCATCGTAATACCCGCAATTTCTATTTTTACTTTTAATTTTCAACGTCCGACGTCATAATATTTATGATAACACGGACGGAAATTTTTATTCCTATCCCTTTCGTTGTTTCGTAAACGAAATTAATAATTCGTTATTCGATTTGGGCCGACGTTGAGCTTAATAACGTAATATTATTTCGCTTGGAATAAAATTAAACTTTTCAATCGCTATTAATTAAAAAATATCGCTCGAATTCCAGCCAGAGATCAATTGTTTCGCAATAATGAAGAAAGATCGAAAGTATTGTATTAAAACAATACGATTTTGATAAATATAAATCTTAATTAAGTAAACAGTATAATAGAAATTAATTAACTCCGCTTTTGTACGAAATGTGCACATATATTGTTGTGCGGAGATAACGGCTATAACAAAACAATATATTAATTAATACGATAGTTTGGAAACGGAAAAAATGTATAAATTAAATGTATACGCGTAGTACGGAGCGTTTATGTATTTCTAAATAAAAACCTAAATTGCCGACGGATAAACCAATATGAAGTCAAATACGTTTTAGAGTTCTAGATTTTCAATCGAAAACGAGTTAAAACTACCGGAAACAAAAGTTTCGTAATAGTCAATTATCGTTGTTGGCGAAATATTATTTTGTTCGTTAAATGTGTACACAAATATATATATATATATATTACGTAAATCTATTTAAACGTTTATATTTCGAAATTCGTTATTTACGTTTAAATTAAGACGGTTATGACGAAATAACGAAAACAAACTAATTAACGTTCTGAAAATATCGATATTTGTCACGCGTTCGGGTTAGTTTTATTTTTAATACAATATATATATATATATAAACAAATTTTATATATAATATATATCGCGTTAACGGTTAAACTGTCAATATATCGTTACTAAATTGCGAGATATATTTTCGAAAAAGGATATATCGATAAGAATTTAAAAAAAAAACAAAAAAAACACGATCTTTTTTATTCTGATCCGATTTTGCACGTATACCCAAAAGTGCCTAATGCTCTAGCGGGAAATAACACCGGATATATACGAGAATATTATATAAACTTTTTTTTAAATCCGACGTACACGAGGATTTAAAGTATAAAACTGAGTATTGTAGGATGTAGCGTAAGAATGAAAAATTGCGTACGTACCGAACGTTAAACAACATTTAAGGTAACAATATTTTAAAAACTAAAGTAATATGTCCGTTGTACGTTTACGTAAAAACCAGACGTGTTTATTCGCGCGCGTTAAAAACAGCCGTTACTTGGTTTTGTTTTTTGTTCAAACACAAACGCTGTATATTAAATAAACGTACAAGCGCGTCGCGCTTACGAAAAAAAATCGCGTAAACCGCGTTGACATTCGTTACAGTAAAAGCGATTTTAATTACGGCGAATTATTTCCAGTATTCGTGTCGGTTGTGCATAGCGCGTACGTTCGTTCGCTCTGGACGATTTGTCCGGTATTGTAAACAAGTACCTCTACCGGTAAAAACTAAAATAAAAAGACGAAAATATTTTATACAAATACTCGGCCGCCGTTGGCTCAAGTGTTCCGTACGGGGTAAATTACGTTCGTAATTAGAAAACAGTCCGGATAACGTACGCGCGTGGGAATGATCGTATAGCGTTCAAAAATGTATATCCGTCGTCGGTTGATACTAAAATGGGATTATATCGAAAATACGGAACACTCGAGAATAAGGAAATATTTAAACTCTCGTGCCCCCGGTACATCGTCGTTTATCTTCAACGGGACGCTATAAGTAACAAGGCTACAGTTTTCGGGTCCGTTAATAGTGTCATAACGGTAGAAGTGTCGAGTAGTGGGAACGCCGCGGCTCCGTCGTCGTGCAAGCGCGTTCGAAAGGATAGTCAATATTTATACCGTTTCCACTCCGCTTAGGTAGGTACTACCGTATAACCTAGTTACCGGGTTAGACATAAATTAAGCTTCGCGCGGTTAACCCGTCCGAGAAGATTATACGGCCCGTCGCCCGTTGTCTCTACGCGCGAAAAATACCCGATCCCGCGACGAATCGGACCGCCGTCGTCTATAAAAACCAGCTATAAATATATATACGCGCCCTCTTATAAATCACGCGACCGAACCTGGGTATATAACGGCGTTGAAATCCGCGGACGGAACCAGCGGCGGATGTAAAAACCAGAACGTCGGTCGACGACGACGTTTCGGCGTGTTCGTCGTAATACGTTCCAGTTTACGAGCGCCGCCATATAATCGCGGCCGTGCTGAACGGTCGAGTAATTGTTGAAATCGACGCGAAATGTATCGATTATTTTCGAACGCTCGTATTCGACTTCGTGTCGGGTTCTCCGTCAAGTTCGATATACACGTGTTATAAATAATCGTCGTAAACAGGTTACGTTCCATATTGAAAGTAAGGCGCGAACGACGAACGTTTAATTTCGGTAGTGCTTTAAGGCGTTTAATTTTACAGAAACGGTCGAACCGCTGTAATATCGGCAACGTATTCGAGGTTCCTTTTCTACGCGATTTTCGGTCCCGAATATCGGATAAAAAACCATTAAGCGCATAAAGTTATCGGCACGTTTGTTATCCGTAGCTCCGAGTAAACGAAAATGCCAACGAACGGGGGAAAAGTTCGTATTACGGCGGTCGACACGAGCGACGTACGAGTTAGTCATTTGATAACCGTAGTTAAGGAATTAGGCGCGCCAACCGTAAGACTCCGAATTAATTACTATAAAATTCGTCATTCGCCCCGTCACCGCGGCGTTCTGTCCGCTCACGGCTAAGAGACAATTTGCAAATGGCACGACGCCCACGCGCGATTCGACGGTACGCGTCGACGGCGGAACGAGAAACAAGACCCGACACGATCGAATTTGCCGTCAAAAATGGCGAACTGCTGCCGCGTTTTAAAATTCTCGACGCGTTTTATATTGGACGCAGAACGCGTAAATTATTCGTAATTACTTCGATAAAATATTTCGCTGTTAAGGGCCGTTTGACAATTTTACAACGGGAAAACTTTCCGCGTTTCGAAAACGTAATGAAAGCGCTAATAATTCGTGCGCCGCCATTGCCCCGCGACCATTTCCCCGGACATTGTGTCGGGAACATTTTCTACGGAACTCGCGAACGTTTCGTTATTCGGTTGCGTTTTTACTCGCAAGTCCGTTTCATTCGTAAAAACAATACGTCCCCTACGCGTAGTCGAAAAACAGTCGGCCCGAAGTCGTTTACGTTTTTAACGTAACGTACGCGCCACTCGCCGGTCGGTGAATGATCAATTATCGCCAAGTATTTATTCGAATAGTGTTCGCGAAACATTGTACGTTGAAAACGATTTTCGAAATGGGAAATTATTTCCGGCGGTACGAGGAAACGCGATGGCGTGTATTAATCGTGTACTACGAAATGAAAGCGGAAAAGTCGGCGAAGCTAAAACCGACGAGAAACTCCGCGAAAACGTTTGAAATAAAAACGATACGTATTTCGGACGTTAAAAATTACGCGAAAATATACGCCACCGAAAATTAAATATTTCAACTCCCGTGAATCGAGTTCGTGAATGGTTTCTTTTTTTGTGATCCGGGAACGAAAAGAAAACGTCGCTGGAATCCAATGACTTTTCTCGCTTCTACGTGACATAATCGTCGATCTGAACGCGTGCGTCACCAGTTAAGAAATACGTTCAATTACGTAGATTCGCTTGCCAAAAGTTCGGTCATATAGTCGGCGTCAAGTCCGAAATACCATTGAAATATATTACGCGTTATACGTAATATCGTCTAATAACTTGCGAACGGCGCGGTTTGTGTCCGACAACAAAAACGAACGAAAGTTTCGAAAATCAAAAAAAAAACCTTTACGAAACCATTACTGGTACGGCTATAAATGACGGCGTATTTCAATTGTATTACGGGAACGAGCGTCGTTTTCGGATTGAAATTCCGTCTTCGTAATTATCGCGGCCGAAATCGTACGAAAATTATTGATTTCGTATAAACGTACGGGTAAAATGGAAAACGGCGCGCTAACGTAAATTTAAACAATAACGTACGAGGACCTTTTTAAATCGTTCGTCCGCGTACATTTTTTCGCGCGAAATATGTCTCCCCTCCCATCCACCACCACCACCCCCCCACGAAATTCGATAATCTTCCGGTAATTTCCCGTAGCGAATCTCGCACGGACGGCGGCGATTTTGTTCGGCAATTTTTTAGTTAACGTAATTTACGGGCGTACGTGCTTTTTTCCCCCTCCGAGTGTGTTTGAAGATCGAATTTTCCGACGATAAATCGTCATAAATGACGTACAACGTTCCTTCCGAACGGCGGTTTAATGAACCTAACCTTCGTTCGAAAATGTGTTCCGACCGACCGCGTATTTACGTACAACCGCCGGGACAACGGCGAAACGGAATTGGACGCTAGTTGTTCGGTTTCGTGTGTACTAACGTTGACAGTCCGTTCACCATGAATCGCCCCTGGCCGGAATACTTTATGGAATATAGCGAATATCGAACGGTGAAACGGGATTATCGGATTATTTTAAATGATCGCGGGCGTGTACATCGACAGTCACTCACTCCGTCTTCGCGTTGCGTGTTTCATTCACACGACCACGTGACGAGCAGCGCGTTCATTTCACTCGATTACGACGCTACATTATAATCGCGTTTTATATCGAATCGGCGTCGTAAAAAGAGGTCGACGTACTTCGCTAACTATACTAATAATAATGTATAATGGGACAGTTTTTTTTTTGGGGGGGGGGATTCGGAAAATAGTAATAAGAAACGATACGCGACGGTATTCAAATATCGAACGCGGCTTATCTATTAGGTACAACAGAGAGGAAAATATACGCGAAATCGGATTACGCGGAATAAAACATAATTGTGTGTGTAATAGAAGGTAGAGAAATCGGAACGGAACGAGCGGATTTTTCGCGTAAAAGAAACGGCAAGTTGGACCACGAATTCGATAATTTGTGAGGCGCGTTTATCGCTTTTTATGTGCGCGCGTGTACTACGTCCTCCGGTGAAATCGTCGAAAAGAAGACGCCGTCGAAAGTCGCCCGAAACGGAATACACGTTTTCCGGCGGTCGGAAATTATCGATTATAAAACGTCGCGTCCGTCCGTCGTTTTATAATTACCAAAACGAAATCCCCTCCCCATCCGGCCATCGGGAAAGCCGCTGTCCACCCATCCGCTGTCGACCAAACTAAATTCGTTCGCGTACTGCCGACGAGTATTTCGCGCGCGTCACACGCCGCGGCGACGCGAAAATAGTTCGCTCGTATAAATCGCGACCGAGTAACGGCGGCGTGCAGCGGCACGTCGAATCGTTTTTCGACTCCGCGCTATGCCGATCGAAAATACGAGTGGCGCTCGGACAGTCCGTGTTTGCGCGTAGCTAGAGTCACGCACACACGCGCGCACTGTATACAACGCGAGCGCGCAAACACCGGGTCGCCGCACGCGGTTAATCGAAATGTCGAGCCTGTTGGATAAGAGAAGGGATTTGTAATTTCGCGTCATTTCGGCGGGAATAAACCGGGGAGATTTGTTTTGTCACGTCGTCGTTGTAGTCAAAGCGATACATATATATATATACATAAATTAGGCGTGCTTATTATACAACGTTAACGACCGTCGTATAAATTATATACGGTGACGGAAGATTGGATCGCGTAGAAAAAAGAATCCGCCCTCGTTTGACGAATAATAATAATAAGACGATATTCGACGCGAGAATTTCACTCGGATTTTTTTTTTTACCTTATCCGTACACGAATGTCAACGAACTCGAGTTCAAAAGTAAATTTTTTTCCAGACACGTTTATTCCCATTAAGTGCCGACCGAACGACGTCAAACGTTACGTCCGCAAAAGGCCCCCCCGGAGTCGCAGCAGTCAATTACGGCGGTACACCGAATTCACTTTTGCCGTTACCCGGCCGAACGATATTCGCGTATTTTCTACCGACTGTTTCGATTGGCCGTCGTTACGCGATTACATTTGCGTTCGTCGTTCTCGCAATAACGGTTCGCGCGTATCGTAATAATTGCGATTCAGACAATTTAGGGTTAACCGTTTTACGAAATTAACGGCGATTCGGAGCGAACGCCCGAAATCCAACGGTCGTTTTTATTTTCTTTCAAATAGTCGCCCGTATCGTTAAACGTTTCATAACGTAAATACGTTTCTCGTAACAACTTGTAAAATGCATAACCGTATGGGAAGTTCGTGTTTTATAAAAAAGTAAAATTAATTAATTACGTTAATATTTTTCAACGGATAACGAAAATCGCCCTTTTTTCCGCCGACTTTAACAATTATACGTCGCTCCCGTTTTCACCGTGAACTCAACTAATCGAATATTTTTCCTCGTCGACCATAAACTTTTAACGGCGACTTATATACAGTTAATTGTTTCACCGTGAACTCGCCCGCCTTCGTTATTTATTTAATTTTTTTTTCGCGTATTTCGCCGACCACGCGAAAATGGACCGCCGCCGAGACGCCGTGCCGTTAAAAAGACGATACGGTAACCGAGTGAGATGGGGGAACTTTTAAAACGACTTTGGTTCGTCGGACGGATAGTGATTGTTGTTGTTGTTGTTGTTGTTGACGGTGGTGGCGGTATAGAGGTGTTGTCCGGGGTTGATAAATAATAGCGCGGATGCGTCGCCGTATTATATATATATATATATATATTACGTATACACGGGCGAATAATACCGGCCGACCCGGCGCGTCGTCCGCCGCCGAAAACCATAATACGTCGGAAACGCCCCGAGCAAGTGCCGTGGTCGCGCGGTGACGGCCGCTCCGCTGATTTATCGCGCGCGCGAGTGTGTGTATAGGTAATAAGCGCGCCTATATCGATTTCAAAACGCGGTTACGCACGGTCCGTACGAATAGAGCGTTGTCGTATTGTCCGCGCCCGAGCTAATACGCTGGCGTCCGTCGCCATCGTAATAACGCGCCGTTGAAACGTCCGTCGCGGTAGTACACGAAATACACGCGGTGCAGGAGGGAGGTCACCTCGATCCCGAAGCGCGTCGTTTGGTTAGGTTAACGTGTTTCGTTCGGCCGTGTCAAACACGTGGGCCCGCGGCTACCCGACCGTTTATCGACGAAAGAAATAAAAAAAATTGTACGATTCCGACTGCGTACGAACGAATTCGTGTGGAATGGTTGTTTTTTTTTCGGGAGGATAAACGCGCCGTCCGAGTGGTACGACTATTCGATATATATATATGTGTGTGTGTATTTGGTTCGGTTTAATATTTCCAGTTCGACACGCCTGGTGTACTAACTCGGCGCTTAAGTACATAAAAGTACGACAGTTTTTAGTGAAACGTGATTATTTTTACACGTTTTAGGACCGTTATTTCCGTAGCCCTTTGCAAGACGTGTCTTGAGTTCGTCGCCGCGTACGTTTCGTTTTACAACGCGGGCGTCCGCGTCTGACCCGCCACGGACCGAGTTTTCCGGTATGCGCCGTTACACGGAACAGAAAAAAAACGGCGAGCCTTACGCGAAAATAATACGATTTGAAGCCTAGCGGTTTCCACCCTTTTGAACGAACGTGCCGGTCGTATTATATATTATTATAACGTGATATGCCGAATAAAAAAAAGAGAACACGCCCGCCGAAAATTATGTCGGTACAAAAACTCCCGCCACTTTGTTCTATTTTCGTGTGTCCGGCGGGGGGAGGGGTGATGAGTAACGAGAGAACCGATACGATATCGTCCGGTACACGCCGCCGTAGGGAATAAAAGCGCGGCCGTGACAACATAAATTTTTGCCCGTTTCGTTTCGTCGTCCGTTTGGTCGTAAATGCCGAGGCATTTCGTGCGGATTTCACTTCGCCGAGGTCGTATTATGGATCGAGCGTGTTATACAACTCGTGACAATCGTGACGATTTTCGTTTACGTACTTGAAACCACATCTAATACGTTAGATAGAACGATATAGATAACGGATTTTGCGTTTTCAATTTCGTCCACGAACAACTTGAAAAACAATTATTACGATTCGCGTCTATTGAATGGGAACACAATAAGAAACCGTCGCGACGATGACCGACGCAGCGTTATTACAGACGACGGCCAAATATAAAACGTCTATAATTAAACTACGGTGCGTGCGCGCCGCCGTCCGTAATTGAACGACCGACGTGTTCGTCTAAATCAGCGTTTCCCAACTCCTTTTACTTACGGAACCCTTGCAGGAGCTTGAACATTTTGGGGAACCCCTATTATAGAAACCTTGATATTTTATCATAGGATAAGGAAACTAAAAATATTTTTTATATTTTCCCAAATTTCTCACGGAACCCTTGGCGCCGGCTCACGGAACCCTTAGGTTCCGCGGAACACCAGTTGGGAAACGCTGGTCTAAATAATAATATCCATTCTCGATAGCCGTATCACGATTATTCTTTCCACGAAAATCCGAAATTGTCGATTTCTTATCGTACGAACGACGCCGGTTACGGTATAATTTGTTTTTTCCACTCGAATTCCAAGACGTACGGACAAATAAAACGTGCGACCACAGAATATATTAATCAAAATGGACACTGATAATGAATTATATGAGAAGTATAGGTAAATCTGATAAAAGAATTCGCCATCATTTTGGAGGAAAATCAGTATGACCATACCCACAAAAAAATATGCTTTTGTAAAGAAGTTAATTATTCGTAAATCAATTTTTTATTTAATAATTCACTTATTCTAGGTACTAATTAACTTACACGAAGTATATTTTGAATATTGTTATTTTTATTTTTTCCACAATACTCGCAACAGTTCAAGTATTCACATGAAAAATATTACGAAATTTAAATTTTACAAATAAAATAGTTTTTTTTTAATGTTCAAATCACACACTATTTAAATACACGAAACTGGTTCAAATAAATGAACACTACAATAATATTATGGAAATTTTTTCCCAATTGTAAATTGTAACGTATTATACATTGTAAATTTATGAATACATTTAAATTTACAAATGTGAAAGAATATCAAGTTTACGATTTTTTTTCTAGTTGATTTTAACAGGTTCTACGCACTTTTAAATGTTATCAATAAGCGACCATTTTTTCGGAGGAAAATAATATAAATAATATTCCGTGATAACATTTAAGAATGTTCAGAACCTGGTGTGGCACATAGTTTCTTCGACTGTTCCAACAAATACTCGCGTAATATTCGAACGGCGTTACATTTTCGCCTCAGTTTTACTCACACGCCGCGTACCGGTCGAATTAAAATCGTAATGTACACGCGTTCGCGTCTACTATAACGTCCGTGTAATGTAATTACACGTTCACGTCCACTCGGGGAACGCGAATATTTATTCGTTTCTCCTAAGCCGGACGTTCCGGCGAACGAACGGTTACGTTTCCTCGTTACGAAGTGCGGAAATTCGGGCGCGCCGTTCACGGGAGAATTACGTGCCGAATTCGCGTACAAACGGCCATTATTTTGGTTTCGAATCGTTCACTCGCCTCCCGGGACACGTGGCCATATATAAAGTCGGGTAGACCGTTGGAAGTTTGGAGACGGTATAATCGTGATCAGTTTACGCGTATTTAATATGTCGGCACGAGTGAGATACTATCGAATTATTTTCGTAACCGCAGAACCGTTTCGTATGAAACCAAAGGCCATCCGTGTAGGGATTCTTAAAAACACGTTGTTCGCGCGTTTTCTTCGTATATTTGAGATTATTCATAAAACACGAACGAACGTCGAATTTCGTGTGGGGCAACGGAGACAATAACGCGGCGTCGCGAACTTACGAAAAATTATTAAAAACGGTTTTATCGGAAATCATTCCGCGATGTGCCCTAAAAAACTTTCGCCCGACTTAAACGACTAAAAAATTGTTCACGTTCTTCGTTAACCTCGTTTCGCTCGGTACCAGTAAGTGGAAGGAAGATTTTTCGTAATGTTTGAAAAT
>JAIPRN010002221.1:0-33149 GCA_025469175.1 Geopemphigus sp. TES_GeoC_2020
GAAGAAGAGAAAGAGGAAGACCAAAGAAGAAGTGGCTAAACACGATTGAGGAGGATATGAGGATTGCTGGTGTATGCGTCGAGGATGTGGGAGATCGGGGCAAATGGAGGTTTAAGACTAAGGTGGCCGACCCCAAATAAATGGGAATAAGGCGAGGATGATGATGACGAATATGTATTAATATATATCGTAATCAACACTATAACAAAAATGAAAATACGCGGACGTATATTAGTACGCATGGCAGTGGTCTAATATATATTTGATAATATATATAAATGGAAGTAATATAGATATTTCGTGTGTTCAATTAAAACTATAGGTAGGAATGTTTGCGTTCCTAACACGTTATAATCTAGTTAGTAATAAACAGTAAAAGCAGTACCGCAATAGCCGTATGGTATTTATCTTACATAATTAAACTTAGTATTCACCGATAAGAAAAATAGTATTGAATCATGTAGTATATTTATATAAAATTATCTAATACACGCCGCCGCACACGATTATTTGGTATATCGTACAATATTAAATTATTTATTGATACCGTTGAAATTATTTTTGACCCATACTCGAAGCTAAAATTTAAAAAACATTGAGATATAGGTAGACCGAATAGGCGTGCGCGATTTTTGAATGATTTTATTATGAATTATGATTAATATAAGTAAATTGTGTATTTTTATGATGTTTAGCGCTTAATGACCCGAGCCCTAGTTATAAAGTAGATGAATCATACAAATTATACGAGTTTACGATCTGTTGAACAAAAATAATAATTAATATTATATATATATAGTTACGCATATTATAATGGTTTGCGCCATTTTCGACAATAAAATTACATACGTTTAAACGGTCCAATACTCTGTATAATGTAATCTATACTTATAAGCGAATAACTAATATATATATACATGTATAAGGTATATTTTATTCACCTTGCTTGCGTGTTGTGTAAGTAAACATGTTTATATATATCTTCATGGACAACCCATACAATTATTTGTGAACGAATTATTGTAATTATACGAAAAAAAACTTCTACTTTTACTATTTAAAATGTAAAAAATGTTAATTAAATTAATGTTAACATCCGTCAATTTGATGCGGAAGTATTTACAAAAATTGTTGAGTTACGTAATTAATTTTCAAAAATTGTTTGGGTTAGCGATTATTTTTTTAATAAGTTATTTTGATTCTCATAACATTTTAAAAATATTATATCAGTAAATTACGCTATAATGGTTAATTAATTAAAATATTCGACTGGATTATTTATTTTTTCCCCATTTTTTCTATAGGTAATTTAAACCCAACATAAAAAATGCTCAAGCTTCATACACGCTTCGAAAATTGAAATTAAATAAGTTAATTAGGTAGACGTGTAATGTGCACTATTCTAAATATTGATTACTGTATCAGGATTTTGAAAACCGTGTAGTATATAATGGTATATAAACACTACTACGCAGTTTATAAACAAGTGAAAAAATAAATTATTTAACATTTGTATTATATTATTATTATTATATATATATATATATTAATTATATTATTATATATTATAGTATATTATTTTAAATAATTAATAAATATAATTTAAAGTTATTTCTTCGTTCTTTCAATATTTCTAATATTCCATCAATTAGTTAATTACTCTCACCTTTATTACAAAAAAAATATATATATAATATGATTGTAATTTACTATATTTTGTTTTTAGTTTTCATTTTGATTAAAACTAACCAATTACGTTAAAATTGTATTAAACGTTTAAATCATTTTACCCTCTCCTCCATCCCAAAAATATCTTAAACATCGAGCTACTTCTACATTACTGGTATCGGATATCGATTTTTAGTGTTATTTTTAACATCAAGTTGTGCGTCTCACTCTTACTTTCATTCGTTGTCGATAAAGCAAGTCGTTGTGTGCACATGCCGACTGTAATTCTGTATCAGAAATTTGGGAGGTGTCATCGTTATTTATACCAAACGAGTGAAATCAGATTGAAGTATAATGTACCTAATTCGATTAAATAATTAAAATTTAATCGATAATTATTATTTACGATGAAATGGTCGATACGGCAGCAGACGACACTGCTACTTTTTTATTTATACAAGAATTCAAAAGTACGAGTCATTAAACAAAATTTTCCAAATTTACTTTAAACATACCCCTAATATTTAAAAAGAGAGTGGTAATATTTTGAAATTACCTTCAATACGCCTATTATATATGATTTGTAAAATAAGCGAAAATTAAAAATAAAGAACATCGATTAATGACTGATATTCCGTAATTTTTAGATATCTTGTATAACTGTATCTTGTATAACTATTTTATGTTTTTTTTATAGACTGATGATTTCTTCTTGTGCTTGTCTATAGACTACAAATATATACCAAATAAACGCTTATATACACCGAATAAACGCTTATAAATAAATAATATTTTTAAACTATATTTCGCGATTTAAATATTGTTTCTTATAATGTTTAAAGAATTAACGTTAACATACTTTTGATTACTCATATTTTTTGTTGTAGTTGAAGTTAATCCTTGATTAGCTTGTAAATCTGTTCTTTTAGGTCTATAATGTCTTTCCCAGAATGAATTATATTTATAAGTGTGTTGTGCTTTTGAATTAGGCCATTGAACCTATATAATATGAATTTAAAATTATTAATTATTATAACTAAAATAAAACTTGCATTTATAATGTAATACAAATTTAACTAAACAAGTTGAATGTATGTATTACTAACTTAACTACATTTATTGTTTTCGTTACTACATTATTATATATGTCTCAGACTTCACAGTTTAATACATTTCGAGAGCTAATATTTAAAGTTTTATAAATAATTAAAAATCTAAGTTATTTAAATCATGACTTTTGTAATAAAGTTTGTTAATGGCGGACAGAAAATGATTATTAGGTATTAAATAAAGTAATTACTAATAATATAAATTTAAATCGTATTTTATTTACGCATTGTATCTATAGGCAAGCAACTGTATAAGGGAAAGAAAAACTCCCACCCAGCTACCCGCCACACCTTAAGAGTTTGTAACTTGTTTCCTGTTAGGAAGACAACTTGCAGCTGTAATTCCGGTCCGCCAAATTAAAAAACCTGTTGTAAGTTTCATTGGTCGGAATAAAATTGACCTAAGAACATTAATTAACATAAAAATTATTTACAATTTAAGGACAAAAAACTTGGATTTTTATCTTTGAGTAGATGTAGTTATATAGTGTACTAGTGAATTAACATTACTTTATCGTAACTATTTCTTTCATTTATATATAAATTATATTTATTGTATTTAATTATAGATACTTACGAGTATAGAATTAAATATATTACTTTAATATATTATTAAAGTATTAAGTAATAAATCAAACATTTAATTTTGACGTTATCAAATTTAATTAAAGTAGTACTTTAATAATACATATACCGCTTTAATCTTTATTTAATATTTAGAATTAATATACGTATACTAACATCATATAATTTGAATTATTTTTATGTCACAGTTACAAAACAAAATACAATTATTTCTATTAAATTAAAATAGGAAAATTTTAAAAATCTTGTGTGTGTGTGTGTGTAATTACAATTTTTAAAATATTTATTAATTTATCGTCATATTTCGTTATATATTTGAGAATATTAATTTAATCAACGAACCGGATGTATACAATTTGTATTAATATTTAATTAAGTACGTGTTCGATTAAAATGACTATGTGCCTGCAACTAATTATGTTATGTCACGTACCTATATAATATATGACTATAAAATAAAAATTTCTATTGCTCCTTACATCATTTTGTTTTGAACATTTATTATCTATAATAACCTATATAGTACCCTGTCGTATTCTTATTATATATCTATTTAAAAATATATGTCTAATTAGTCTTTCGTCATCAGGTGTTTTAAATACATACAACAATATTAAATTACGTGAAATCAATCTCTAGATAGATTTCGAAACTAGATTAGGAACTAATTTTTTTTTTTTAAAAAGCGCTTCAGTTAAATATACTTTGAGTAATTTAAATAAATTAAAATTAAGTATTTTAAATAAAAAGTTATTTGTATATTTGAAAATCAATTTTCAAATTATTAAAATTGTTTTATGATTATCGTATTGTATCGGTCAATGTATTGCGGTAACTAGACTAGCTATTTTATTAAAAAATTAATAATCAACTTGTATATTATGTTCATTACTTTAGTGAAGTAGGTATTTAAGGTAGAGATATAAAGTAAAAACTAATTTATAATATACTTTTTAGGAAAAAGAAACAAATTGTGAATATTATTATAGACAACTGTTTTAATAATTATCCATATATATATATATATATATATATATCATAATCAGCAACGTTGTATATATATTTAAAATAACGAAAGAGTGTAAAGAATATATATTCCTAACATATATCAACGTAATTGAGAATAATTTTAATAAAATAAGTCCTCGTAATGAAGTGCCAAAATACAGATATAAGATAGGTACATCTTATATTATATACAATTATATATTATATCTATACTCCTTTTATATAAATTTTATTTATAATGAGTATAGTATATAAACTTGTGAAAAATAAATACCATAATTACGTAATGTATACAGCTATATACATATTTCACGATGTTAAAGAAATTCAGAAAATTTATAAATATCTAGGTCGTATTTTTCAATAATTTTGAACTGCTAAAAAATTGTTTATGATCATATTTATTATTATCATTCAGTGGAGAATTTCGGAAGTATTGTAATATTACTCTATATTATACACTAAGTAAAAAAAAAACAAATTTTACTAAATTAAGAAATGTCTAAACAAACTTATTACTTTATAGACTATTTAATTTTAATACATAATAAGTTATTTTAGTTTTGCTTCGCAATTATTTTATATATACTTTTTTAATTAGATAGATAATATTTTAAACACTAATACGATTGCCAGGAAAAATACGAAGTTGAAAACATTCTTAGGATAGTCTTAAAATAATACAATGGGTTTTATTACTGAATGCTTGCGGCCATGCTTTTTTGTATCGTCCGAATGTTAAATTATTTTTGTAGGTATTCTACTCAAAGTTAATTTGACTTCTGATTGAATCTCAATTTGTAATCTTAAAATCTAAAATAATATACTCGGGGTATAATAATTTGTATATTATAAATAGATAGGTACGCGACTCGGTATGATCATAAATTTGAATTTAAAGCTTTAGCTTTTAACCTATTTTATCTATAGACGGTACCTACGTATTTTCGTGATAAACTGTAAGAGTTAATTAGCCAATTATTGTGGATTCTCGATATTATTCGTTTATAGTATTTTACAATTATTTTAGCATTTAAGCGTTTAAAATAAAATCACGAATTAAACGTAAGTAGATAATGCGTATTTTGGAATAATTTTTGAAAATACGATTAATAATGCCCATGTTTAACAGTTTATTATAAGTATGTAGTTGTACGACAATTGTGTAGGCGTATAGAACCTAATCTAAGCTCAATATTGTAAGGTAATAGCTATATGAAAATACATACATCCGTGGTATGTACTTGAATAAATTTATAATGTTTATACCGCTGCCGTACCAAGTATAATTTTTATCTACTTACGTATTTAAATCGATTATTAGAATATTAAAAAAAAAATTAAAAACAACGAAACGAGTGGATTACGGCAAGTACATAACACATAATAAGCGTTATTATTGAATATAATATTCCATTACCGTGCTAATGAGAGCCAGTATAATCATCAGCCACGGCCATTCGGTCATTTTGTCACGGTTTTCACATGCACATCAAATTATATATAAGTGTAATATCATATTAGGCACAACATGTACGCCGCACTTCTGCTAAGCTAAATATTTATATTTTAAATTGTAGCAATTGATCAACAATTTTTATTTGTAAAAAAAAATTTTTTTTCACGCTCTGTAATGCGCGCAAACACAACCGAAATACTCAACCACTATAATAGTACTATTGGACAGAACTAATATATCTACGGGCTACTACAGAAACACTGGTCAGTGGTGGTTATAAATCGTACCGGTTTTCGCCTATACGACGCTACTGCTGCTACATTGCGGTACCTACATATTTATACATGTGTAATACTCGGGTACGTATTGAATATATCTGAATATTTAAACGATACTGTTTGAAAAAAAACCATCAATTTTTTTATAATCCAGATATAGACGATATTTATCGTGTATTTATGATATATTGTTTATGTATTTAAAAAACATTCGCGTATTTGGTATTTACTACATAATCTTATATCTACACACGTACCATATATTTTGCATATTTTCGTGCCAGTTATTAATAATTGCTTCAAGTCTTTCTTTGAACATAACTACCTGCATATTTAAATATAATATATAAATAATCGAGGATAACTCGTAAAGAGGAAGGACACAACAGATCAGGCAGGCGTCGCAAAAAATACATATATTTAAGACTTTGTTTTTGCACTGTCGTACACATAAATAATTAATCTTTGTAAAAGTGTGTATACATTATCTCCGTCATTGTTGCACTTAATTTTATAAGTAAAAGAAAAAAACACGAAAGTAATCAAATATTTCACTAATATAGCCGACGTATGTAAATCGCTAGGAGTAAATATTATTCCAATTAATAAATCGTTTCTTTATTTTTAATCCTCGTATTGAAATACGTTTACAAATTTTAGTAGATCAACCTAAAAAGTTTAGATTACCGTTATAATAATTTATGTATATATAAATATTTATGGCTTTTTATTACGTAGAATTACACTATTATTCGGTGGTGTCGCTAACGTAAAATCGTTAAATCTAAAGATTTCTACGAGAGCCATTAAAATGATAATTCGTCTATTCCACTCACCTAATAAAAATTAAGGAACAACTACTCGTTATAAAAACTGTTCCCCTGTCACTATTGTCCATCAAGAGTATACCTTTATAAATAATTATTATACTTATATTATTTTATTGTTCAATTATTAAATTGTAATTTAGTACCTAATTCCATATGAATGGTTATTAAAAAATATAAATCATGTTAAAAAAAAATGAAGTTAGTAGATATATAGCCTCATTGATTATAAATACTATTATACTAAATAATATTTAGATATTTATAATTTATGATGATACTTACCTATACTGCTTGTTGTATTGATAATCATAAAAGACAAATAAATTTCCGATTAATATTATTAATTAATTGGCGAGACTACATACAGTGGATGTTATTAAAACAAATTTTAGGTTTGAGTGTTTGAACTAAGTCACTTCAAAAATGTTATAATAATCAATTAACCAAATACTGGAGAGTAATAATAACAAATTATTCACAATTGTGTATTTTTTTGTAAGGTAATGAAAAAAAAAAATTTCTGTTATTTTTTGATAAATAAATAAAATCCATTTTAGTGTTTTACATACAAATTACAACCATCATAACAGTTTTTCATTCTTCATTAAACAGTTGCCAAAAATAATACTGTCTTCGTTAAATATATCTATGAATATAATAATTATTATAACATATAACAATATCTTTCAGCTGCCACAGAATACATATAATATAGGATACTTTAAATGTGTGTAGTATTTGACTATAAAATACAATTGGTTTAAAATATTTAAAATAATGACTATAAAAAACTAAATAACTAAAACAACAGTAGTTTCGAAACAAATGAAAAAATAAATAAATAATAAAACAATAATAAAATATAACAATATAAATACGACCATTAATTGCCAATAAACTAGGCTTAATAATACTTGTCTTAAGTGCTATACATATCACACTTAAACATAACTAAAATCACAATAGAATTGTTTCAATAAAACATAATTGCAGGAGAGATTTCATAATGTTGTACTTTTAGTAACAAAGTTCTGGACCGTACAAAAATAATTGTTATTTTAATACACAATGTTTGTGAACCAAGGGAACTAATGTTGAATTAATATATTGTTAAAATAATTAAAATCAGTAGACCCTAAATAATTTTAATGCATGGCCTATGGTTGTATACTTTTTTCCATAGAATGTTATGTGAATGGATTACTACGTCTCTTTAATGAAGACCTTTTAATGTCACATTCTACTGGTCGAACTACTTCAAAAGGAGAGTATACTGGAGCTTGAGATTCTTCAACATCACTACTAGAATAGTCTTCAAAACTCATATTATTAAAGCCACTATTTGTAGCCAAAGTAGATATTGTTTTATTAGTTGTTATTTGAGTAATATTTTTCGGAATTATTTTCATGTAAACTGGCTCTTGCGGGTCTAAATCAACTAAAATAGCTTCTTTCGGTTCAGATCTGAATGATGTTTCTGTTAAATCTTCTTTTTGAAAAAATATATTATCAGCAAAATCTGTCTGTTCAAATGGATTTGTGTTCAATTTGAAAGGTACAGAACCAAATAGGTCTGAATCTTCATCTGAACATTTCTTTTTTGCCTTAGGAAATGGTGCCATTGCAAAAACATCAGTATTACTTAAACTTTCATATTCCTCTGCTTCATTATCAGAAATTAACGGTATTTCTGCATCAACGTTTTTAACAGGTACTGGATCACGAAGTCGAGTTGCTCCTAGGGCATTTAGTGGAGGAATATCATCTCGCGCCATACTTTCACATTCAGCATGATAAGCTGATGATCCACATGTTATCATACTGTCTTTTACTGTCATAGTTTCAGGAATGTTTTTGTTTGTGTCTTCATCATCATTACGAGTTTGAAGATCACTAGCAGATCCAATAGAATCGTCATCATCAGATTGGTCATAATCATCTTGATGTTTTTTATTTTTTTTATCCTTTCGGAAACGGTTAGTTGATTTAAATTCTGGGATTTTTCTTCGTTTTGAAGATTTTTTTCTAGTTTCACCACTTATAACTTGGCTATCATCTGAAGAAACTTCATCTGTATTACAAGCTAACTTTTCATATTTAGAACGATCTTCAAGAGGTATTTTTACAAAAGGGGTCGAAGAACATTCATTTGATTCCAATTCATCATCACTACGAGTTGTTGCTACTAAGCCAGTAGCGACCTCATCATTATCAAGTTCATTATTTAATATTAATCTGTCTAATTTTAAATTGTGTTCAATGAAGTAGGTTTTCCATTTTTCAGCATTTTTTTTTAGATCAGTGCCTAAAAAATGAAGAGATGAAAAAGGAAAAGTACGAATTAAGTCAAATAATCAATATAATATATTTTTAATTATAATATGTATTAAACATTTAACATGCTATTTCATAAGGTATATAAATTTATAGGTTAATAAACTACTAGAAGAAATAAATAATTGAACTAAGTAGTACAGTAATAGATGTAGAAGGTAAATAATTCATGCACATATTATCACCGTAACTCGTATCTATGATATACACGATTTATAGTGAGACATTGTTAAATGTGTATCAATCCTGACTCCCATCATGTTGCAAACCTACAAAGAACCAACCAACAAGCACCATATTACCAGATAAGAGATTTTATGGTTGTTAAAAAGCATAAGCACTGTTAAATTGATGAAGTATTATATTTTATGAGATTAAAACTGAAATAATTAACCTATGTTACTAAATCTTAAAATGCGTAATATGTAGAATTTCATGCTGATACAAAAATAATGTAAGTGTAAAAAATTATGTGTTAGTTAAAAACAATTAAGTAAAATAAAGAAGTTTCTAATACTCAAATATTTATTGATTTTTAACATTTTTAAAAATTTGTTATTGACAAAATATTCAAAAATAAAAAATGATAGATATTTATAAGTTAATAAATATTAGTTTTATAATGAGTATTTTATTATGAATATATTGCACATAAATATATTTTTAATGTTAAGTACAAAAATTATATTGAAATTGCATTATAATACATAACAAATAATAAAAATATAGTACTTGTTTTAAATCATGAATATTATGTACAAATATAAAATTTAACAATCAAATTTATAAAACAAAATTTTATACTTAACATTAATTTATTTAAATAATTAAATATCTCATTAAACAATGTTATTTAATCAAATTTATCAAACTATTTATTAGTAAGAAAACTATACGCTATTAATAAATATACAGTAATAGAATAAAGTGTGTATAACAATGAAACCAATATTTATTGACAGAATTGTTTGAAACATGTTTTTTAACATTTAATTAAGAATTTAAACACAAAATAATATGGTATATGTATAAGTTAAAAATGTTTTTTTATTAAATTACATTTTTTTATTTTACTATACACCAAAACAATCACTATATTGTTAAGGAAACTTCCATAAATAACATTTTGTTGAAAGCTATTGAATACATTCATTGCATTACGATTTAATAAATACAAATTATGTAGGTACTTACCATTAAGTGACATTTTTCTAACTGGACTATTCCCTACAGTTTCATCTATACCTATAATAATCACGTACATATATTATTTGTTGAATAATTATAAAATCATTTAAGTGAGACTAACTTTTATAAGGAAAAGGCGCAGAACCAAATGGATCTTCATCAGTTATAATTGATTTTGCTTGTTTTACAGTAATTTCTTGAGATTGTTCATTAACCTCATCTAAAAATTGAACATTTTATTAAAATTAAATAGTTTACTAAAGAAATATATTTTAATAACTATAAATAAACAAAACTGTTAATTAAATTACTAGATTTTACCATTGTCATTTGTTGGAATATGACTGAACGAAGGGTTAAACATTTCTTTTTCAGGTGGTTGATATTGAAAAGATGCTGGTTCTTCAAATGGATTCCACGATTTGTTTACATTCAAATTATTAATAGTTTCTATCTAAAATATATTAACAAGTGAAATATTTAAAAAAGTCATATTTATAACAAAAACAGTAAAATTTAAGTAAGATATTACAATAATAATACTCGCATTAGAAATAGAAAAACTAGTAGAATCTTGTGTTGACACAGCACATTCTTTAGGAAGATCTCCATAAGGTGTTACAAATTGATTATCATTGACAAATATCCTAAAATAAGTAGCATGTTTAATAAAATGATTAATACTATTTTTAATATTAAAATGTTATTATGTAATTAGGTTTTTTTATTTATCTTTTTAATGGACAAAAACAAATAAATAATTAATACATACTTAGAGAATGTAGAAGTGTCGCTAACATTTCGTTTATGTTTAGGCATAGAAATTAAAGGGGATGATGGTGATTCTGTGATAGACTGAGTGAATGTAGTTTCAACAAATGGATCTGCATAGTCTATACACCGTAAACATTTATAAATTAATAGTTATTCGTATGAAATTTGTAATTAAATTGATCTACCTTTGATCGGAAATAACACCTGAGGAATTTTCTCACGTGGAGATATTTCTTGTGGTATTTTATTTTGATGAGATGAATCTGGTGAATGAGAATTTGTTAAAATTCCAACTGTTGGTTGAAAAGCTCTTTTAAATGTAGGCGATGAACCTAAAGGTGGAGGTATTCCTGAACTTAAAGGTTTAGGCCTTTGTCTTGGATTTACACTAGTTCCTTCCATAATAGTAGATGAATGATAATTTTGTTTGATATGGGTTTTTGGTGTTTGAGGAACTCGTTTTTCATTTAGTGACACAATCAATTCATTGATATTTGGATTTGGAACATTCTGAAACAATGATATATATATAAATGCAATATTTGATAAAAAATATATACGATAACATACATTTAAATTTTGAACTGGACAATCCTTTCCAGCCAATTGGAATGCAATAAATGAAACCTGGTAAATATCAGGACGTAAATCTGGTTCAAGTTCTAACATGTATTCTGTAAATTTTGTTTATATTATATAAGTGTACCTAGAATAAAACGTGATTAATTATATATTAATTATTACATTACAAACTTACTAATCAATATGTTTAATTTTAACGAATATTCTGGTATATCTGGAATACTGAATTGACCACTTTGTATTTTTAATGGACTTTCACCAAATGGTAATGTAAAATAGCATAACTTATACAATAGACAACCCAAAGCCCAAATATCTGACTTTGTAGTTATCACTTTATTATTATATAGATCAATCATTTCAGGTGATCGATACGATATTGTGGTATATTTGTTAATTTCTTCCTCTATAGCATGTACTCCTTGTACATTTGGGTCAAGCTCACGTGCTGTCGCTGAGCCAAAATCACATAACAAATATTGACCAGTTTCACTAATTAAGATGTTTTCAATTTTTAAATCTCTGTGTATTATAGGTGTCTGTGAATGGTGTAGACGACTAACTGCTTCACAAATATCACAAAATATTTGAAGGATTTCATTTTCTGTCAAGCCAGATTGTAATCTGAAATAAATTTTTTTTTAAAATTTAATATAACATATATTACTTATTTTAGATACAAACAAATATAAAAAGCAACACAATAAATATACTAAAAATGGGTTTTTGCTCTTTGGTGATATTTAATTATAGAGAAAATTAAAAATAGATACTAAATGATAATAACGTAATAATAAATGTAAATTGTTTATATATATATGTTTGTTTTATATTTGAACACTAACATAAAATGAAGAATTTTGAAAATGAATTAATACACTAATCATATGCAAAATTATTCTTTAAACTATAAGTAAATGAAATACACCTTAAGAAGTATCACAGATAAATCAGTAGTAATATAAAACAAACTGAAAACATAAATCATGTACTTTGATCAACCACAAGAAATATAGTAATGTTATAAATATTTAGTTTTGATTAAAATATTACCTGTTGTTTATTAAAGATAAAACATTAGACGGACAGTAAGGCATCAACATTAATACCTCATGAACTCCATTATTATGACGTGTAATATTTGAGTCAATAAACCCAACAATATTTTTATGCCCATTTAAACTACTCTGAAAATTAAAAAAAATATTGTATTAATAAACTTACATTATTTATTTATAATATTTCTTATTCAGTAATAAATTATAATTTCAAAATTAAAATTTTTTTAAAGATTTTTGTACTTGTATTTTATTACCCAACTATTGAGTAAAAAAATACTTTCATTACTTCACCAAATTGTATTTTATGTATAATTTGTTGTCAATAATGATATTACAAAACAATCAAATATATTATTAATAATTAAAACATAATATTTATATTTTTTACTATTTTAATTAAAACAGGACATTTGTTTCAAAAGTATATAAATAAAAAATACAACTGTTAAATAACATAATATTGTATGCTCTCTAGGATTCTGACATGATTATAAGTCTAAGCCTGATATATCACATATAAATGAAATGCACCTTAATATAGATAGTTATAAGTAACAGTTTTGGTATTTATTTTAATTAATATTATACACATATTATATAATACCTATTATAAGCTATTTTTTATTTTATTGAAAATGTACTTTTAAAAATTATTTTTGCTTATACGGCACTATCTTAAAAAAAATTATTTATTATATAATAAATACTGTATAATTTATAAATAGTATATTTGGTTATAAATAATTATTAATCAGTAACTATACATTTTAATTTGTCAAAATGATAAAATGTTTATGTTTGATGGTGATGAAATAATATACAAGTACCGATTTTATTGAATAGATATTAATAATTGAAACTTACGGCTATTTGTATTTCTTTTTTAGCTACTCCTAAGTCTACTTCATCATTAACAAAAAGTCGCTTTAAAGCAAATTTTTTACTGTTGCTTTTTACCAGAAAAACAACAGCAAAACCACCTAAAAATATAAAAAGTATTATAAAATAAAAAATATTAATATTAATATTATCAAAATCAAATTTGAAATTTACCTTCAGCAATTACATCTTCAACAGTTACAGATGTACGGCCAACCACTAACTGTTTACCAACAAAACAGTTAGGATCTTTAGAGGAATTATCGATTTTTGAAAATAATTTTTTCATATTGATTATCTACATTAACAATGTTAACAAATATAATTAAAATGTTTAATAATTCATAACGTTAACGTAACAAAATAATAAAAAATATTGAAAATAATTTACGTGTATGTTAGTGACATTGAAGACCGTAATATTTCATAGCTTTCAAAAGTCACATTTAAAGAACAATTACGAAATTTGCGAATTTTTAGTTCGTCATCGAACAGTGCTCAACTTCTGCAGCAGTGACAAATTCTAATGTTAATGTATTTTCAAAAAAAAATTTTCAATTCTCTACTAAAAAAAAAATATCACATCAATGAGGTGGTATGAACGGAGATAAGGAGGCCAAGTGTTCAATACAAACAGCTGACAAGTAAGTGCATCCTAAGATATCTGTAAAAATACATTTATTAGAATAAAATATAAAATCGTTAATTTATTTATTAGCAAAATTAGGTAACTTTATTTGATTGACGTATTATTATTCTTCGATCTTAACGTTTATGTAAAATAATTTTGGCGTAATAGTATAATAAATATTAAAAACAATAAATAATGTTCCTATTTTTTATCGGAGGGAATATTTCTATATAATTGGGCATCACTTGTGTATGATGATAAAATGAATATTGCAGATAAGTCATTTTTATTGTGGGTGGGCAAAAACTACAAAAAAAAACTATATTGTAAAAAATTGATGATTATTTACATTTTACTTTCTAAGCCTAAATTTCAAGTGTTTTAGTCTACTCGATAGTTTTGAGTGTATGTGTGTATCAACTAAACAGTATTGGTAAGATTATTATTCGCTATTGTTTGTTTCATGGTCACTTATACTATTATTTTCACTGTACCTATCGTCATTTGTCATGTGTTGGGATATTTTCAATTATATTGCCTTGTAAATGTAAACTTAGGTTTTGGACAATTTGCGTTTCAGTGCTATTATGGTTGTAAATATAAATACAATATTAATTCAGATCTACTTCATGTGTTCAATTTGTATGTTATTGTTATATAAGAACTATTACAAATGTATTATTGCATCAATATTATTATCTACCTACTTTCAATAATTAACTATAATTTATATACTTATACTTATTTTATTTATCGTTACACTGATTACATTTTTTTATATTTAGAACTTATTTTAAGGATCTTTTTACATTTTATTTTGAATACATTTCTTTTCACCCCCCACACCCAAAAAAAGCATTAAACACATCTATGTAGTTATATCTATCTAAATGATAATCATCAATTAATTTATAGGTAACTATTAAAATAATAGTTCATAATAAATAATAATACTTTGTTTTGTTTTTAACAAAATGAGTACATTATACATTAGTTCTTATTTTGTATTTTTAATTTAATGCCTTAAATATAGTATATATAATTATTAATTATATAATATTATAATATAATATAATTATAATATTATAATTATAATTATTAATTTATCAAGTAAATGACTTGTTACAAATCCTAGATATAAGTATAGCATAATTTCATGATTATAAAATATTTTAAAAACTTGAAAATTGATTTTCAAATATGTGAATTACTTTTTATACTCAGCATATACTTATTTACTATTTTAAATAAGGTCTATGTTTAATACATATTAAATGTTAATTATGGTTTTATTAAAACCTAATCAAATTAGAACTTTTAAATTTTTTAAATTATATACATATTTACTTATAACATTCAGTATTTAAAATTTATTCTAAGATCAGATTATTTTAAAATATTTGGAATAAAGTCATCATCCTCGCCTTTATCCCATCTATTTGGGGTCGGCCACCTTAATCTTAAACCTCCATTTGACCCGACCTCCCACATCCTCAACACACACACCAGCAATATTCATATCCTCCTCAATCGTGTTTAACCATTTCTTCTTTGGTCTTCCCCTTCTTCTTCCTTTCACACTTAATTTCATAACTGTTCTTATTGCTTTCGAATCTTCTCTCCTCATAATGTGCCCAAACCATTTAAGTCTATTCTCCATTATGCCTCGTTTACCTCTATTTCCTCTCATCTGTTGTCCCCGCGCACATCCGAGATGGGACAAACCGCCTACTTGGTTTATTAGACTTCCCATCTTGTTTGACTTCATTTTTATACCGGCTGTCAACCTGACACAACTTCATTTGTCGCTTCTTACGACTGGCTGAGGGGCCGTGGAACTATTCTGAATCCCATTCCACCGGGACTATAGGTTGCTTTAGGGCACAGATCTTAATACTCCTTACTGACCTGAGACGCACACTACGTTGCCATCAGGCTACAACCTCAAATAACTAGGGCCCGCGGGTTCGTCAAGCCCGTTTCTCTTTGCAGAATACCCCTACAAAGATTTGGAATAAAGTAATAAACATAAAAAAAAAATTTCAATTTATTATGTTTAGGTATATTATACATTGATAATTTATTTGTTTAAAAATTATTCTTTATAACTACAATAAATATATAATTACTAAAAAATTACAATTATTATTAAATGAAATTTAGTTGTGTTATGTTTTAAATATTAAATTTATTTATATATTTTTTAGATTTAATAATTAACCTGGTGTAATGGATCCTTGGGTGGTTACTCCTCAAGAATGGACACGTTTTTGTGAACATTTTCAAGCATTGAAACCAGTAGATGGTATTCTTACAGGTGAACAAGCCAAAGGATTCCTTTTACAATCTAGACTATCTCCATCCATACTTGGTGTAATATGGTAAAATTACAAACATATTTATACTGATTTATTCATTTATTATGTTTGTTTTTAATATCGCATTAATTAATTGTAAGTATAAATTTATTTAAATTTTAGGAATTTAGCTGATACTGATGGAGATGGACGTATGAATATTATTGAATTCACTATTGCTTGCAAATTAATTAGTCTTAAACTTAGAGGTTTAGAGTTACCTAAAGTTATTCCTAGTAATTTATGGAACTCTGTTCAGTCTTTAAGTAATTTCAAAACAAATCTATTATGTTAATTATATTAAATTAATAATATATTATGTATTTTTAGATTTAGTTCCTAAAGCATCTTCTCCGCTTCTTACTAGTCCTCCAACAATAACTCCTGGAATTTCACCACCGATGACTTTGCCATTAGCAACTGTATCTCTATCAACTGCTTTACCACCAGTAATACCAGCTAATTCTTCCTCTGTTAGCCTTTCTAATTCTAATAGTCCAATCATAAATCAGCCAGTTCTCAGTCAGTCATCACCAGTTCAGATTAGAAATTTAGTAAATAATTCACCCATAGCTGGACAAGCTGGTCAACCAATTAAACCTACACCTCTAGCAGCTCCATCTCGTAAGTTAAAATTACATATTTTGTTGTGTAATATATTAATTAATGTTTATTTTAGTTACCAATACTCCAGTTACTTCTATGCCAATGCCAATATCCATAGATTCTCTGTAAGTTTAAAAAATATCTCATAATAGTTTTAAAATTATAATTTAATTAAAACTCTGTTAATATTGTACCATTTTATATGTAATTCTGTATAATACTAGATTTTATTCTGATTTCTTGAATTAATAATTGTATAATAAATATTTAAAATGTTAAAATTACTGCTTAAAACAAGTTCTTTAACGATTTTTTTCGAAATATGTAATAATATAATTTTTTGTTTATTTAAAAATGTACGAGTTATATAATTTTGAATTATATATATATATATAATGTCCGTATTATATATTGTTGTAGAGGGAACCAAGAATGGGCAGTACCACATCAAATAAAATTAAAGTATACACAGCTTTTTAATACTACTGATCGTTTAAGGACAGGATTTTTAACTGGAGTACAAGCACGTGGAATCATGGTAGCTACTCAGTTACCACAAAATGTTCTTGCACAAATATGGTAAAATTGAATTGGTATAAATTAATTTTATTGAATTAATATTTATATGTTTTGAATTTTAAAGGAATCTTTCTGATATGGATAAAGATAGTCAGTTAAGTTGTGATGAGTTTGTTTTAGCCATGTACTTATGTGATTTAGCTAAATCTGGAGAGAAAATTCGTATTCCTTTGCCTCCTGAGCTTATACCACCATCTGTTCGTCGTCAGCGTCAGAATAGTTTAACTGCCCCTAGTGAAGGAACTCCTGAGTCTGATTCTTGTCTAATAAATCAAACTACATTTGAAGATAAACGTAAAGAGAACTTCGAAAAAGGACAAGCTGAATTAGAACGACGCCGTAAAGCTTTGTTGGAAATACAAAGAAAAGAACAAGAAGAACGAGAACGCAAAGAAAGAGAAGAACATGAAAGAAAAGAAAAAATACGATTAGAACAAGAAAAAAGAAGACAAGAAGAACTTGAAATTCAAATGAGAAAACAAAGAGAGTTAGAACAAGAAAGAGAAGAGCAAAGGAAAAGAACTCAAGAACAAAGAGAAGCAGCTCGAAAGTATGTGGTTTTTATATGATTGATTTTTTTTATATATACATAATTATTGTTTTAATAACTTTTTTAAATAAAGAGAGATGGAAAGACAACGCCAATTAGAATGGGAAAAACAAAGAAGTATGGAACTTCAACAACAACGTCAGAAAGAACAAGAAACAGTATTGAAATTGAAAGGGAAAAATCAAAGTTTAAGTATTGATTTGCAACAGATGGTAAGTGATTAATTTATACATTTGTTTTTATATAAAAATTATGATTTTGGTCTTTATAGACTGACAAAGTACGTGAATTATCACAAAAAATTAGTGAGACTCGAGCAAGTGTAACAGGAGTGAAATCTACTATTGATAGTATGCGCACCACACGGGACACACAAATGTATGAAATGTCTCGTTTAAAATCTACCTTGAAAGAACAAAATCAACGTCTTATTGTTGTCAGTCAAGAAAAGATACGTTTAGAAGCCAAGAATAAAATGAATCAAAATATGGAAAGTGCAGAAGTGCAAGAACAAACTCAATTATCAGTATCAAGCAAAAAGTTGACTTTGAAAAGCTTACAAGATAAAATTAATGATCTTAATTCACAAGTATGATGTTATTTTATAATTAATATTAGACAAGGGTATATTAATTGTTTTATTTTTCTAGATTGAACATAAAAAACAAGATGTTGAAAATAATAATAGTACTATTGATCAATTGAAGATACAGTTGACCAAGTTAGTAGAAGATTGTGAAACAATTTATCCAAATTATGAAGAAAACACTAAAAAAGTAGTAGAAATGAAAAAAAATAAAGCAAAGGAAATGTCTTCCTGGGGAGATGATGCCTGGAATTCAGCACCAACTACTGAATGGGCTGAAGAAACTTCTTCATTTACTTTAGGTAGCGTTTATTGTAATATAAATATTATATTATTTAAAATTTTTTTTTTATAGATTCAAGTGCATATAAAAAGTGTCGAGCTTTATATGAATTTGAAGCTCGTAATGCTGATGAATTGTCATTTCAACCTGGAGATATTATTATGGTTCCATTAGAACAAAATGCAGAACCTGGATGGTTAGCAGGAGAATTAAAGAACAAGACTGGTTGGTTTCCAGAATCTTATGTTGAAACAGTTGATGGCACTGATGATATTCGTGATATTATTGCCAATCGTCAAGCTCCATTGGAAGATAATTTTGTATCTACTCAAAAGCCATTAGAGTAAAAAATATTTTATATTTTAAATACTTTTATATTTTTCATATATTTTATAATATAGCTTTATATTTAGGGGTATTGCTGAATTACCAGAAAATGAATATGGACAAGGTCTTGATACTGACGAATTTAGTTCTTCCTATCCTTCTACTAAACTTGTTGTAGGATGTGGTAAAACTGTAAATATTACCGTACAAGCTTTAAATGATTGGAATGGTAAAGATAGTACATATTTGACTCTGAAATCTGGTGATATTATTGAAGTAACTGAACAACAAGTATGTATTAATGATTATTTTCTCAAATCTAATAAAAAATCAATAATATCATACAAATAAAATTTGATATTTATGTTCCCAATATTGATAATTGATTTTTATGTTACAGCGAGTTACTGGACTCACTGTAACATAAAAATCGAAGTATTTTCTATAAATATTTATTTGTAGGATGATTGGTGGTATGGTAAGACTTCAGATAATCGTTTTGGTTGGCTTCCAAAGAATTGGGTGATTACAATTAATGATGCAATCAAAGATCCTAATGTTTCAAATGACAAAAAAGGTTAATATTTTTATAAAGTAATCTAAGTTTTATTTAGTTTCTAATGAAATTAAATGTAAAATAATGCAAATTAAATTAAAAAATTTTTCTTGTTATATTAAAAAAAAACTATTCTATATTTCACTAATATTATTTTAATTTATGAATACTGATCGATTTGCAGAAGTTAAGTTTCACATTTCCACAAAATATTTGCACAATAAACAAATATAATATTTCTTATTCTTATAAGTTTAAAATACTTAAATTATTGAAGATGTTAAAAAAAAATACATATATATATATTATGTTTGTATTAATTATTACAATTTTATTTAGAGTATTATATTGTTCTATACCCATACGAATCTATGGAACCAGGAGATTTAAATATGAAACAAGATGAAGTGGTTTTAGTAACAAAAAAAGATGGTGATTGGTGGACAGGAATAATAGGTGACAGATCTGGGATATTTCCTTCTAATTATGTGCAGTATCTTGATAATCAGGTAAATTTGAATGTTGTTATTCATTTGAAAAATCATGTAATTAAATAAACTTCTATAGATTAGTTTAAAAAAAACCATTTGATTGAGAAAAATCTTTAAGTATGATAACTTGAATGAATTTTTCAATTTTTATTATTAACAAAATTATTTATCATTACTTCTTTGGTTGTTAAAAAACAATAAATTTTTACTCTATTCTTAAGTTTCAAACTGTTAAAGGTCACTATTTTTATTTTAAATAAAAATGTTTTTGTATTAATTTGAATTATGTATATAATTATATAGCCCAAAGAATCTACAATGAATAAGAATCCTCCATTAGAAACTGCTTCTTCAGTTAAATCTGAAACATCTGTTACTTCTTCTCCATTGACTACACCTGTTCTCCTAGAACCTCAAAAACCTACTGGTAGTAGATCTGTGACACCTGATCTAGCTTCAACAAAGGTATAAATATTTAATAATATTGTGATTTATATTATAGTGTCTACTAAATGCTTATTTTATTTGTACACTAATTAATTTTTATATTTTTAACTCATAATTTTTATAATTTAACACTTCTTATTCTACGCTCGCTGTATATTTTTGTATATTGATTGTCTGTAACTGCTTATTGCTTATGTTTCATGTGATCAGAGAGAAAGCAGTGCAACTGAAGATAGTGAAAATGATGATAAGGTAATTTAGCCTATGCTTTTAGTGTGTTTGCGTATTATGAAAAATATGTATTTTTAAAATTTCATTTGAAATAATTGTGATAAAATACATTTTATTAGATATCTAAAGGAACAAAAAAAGCAGAAGTGGCAGCTGTAATTGCCCCATATACAGCAACCAGTATAGAACAGTTGAGTTTGCAACGTGGACAATTGGTAAAAATTAGAAAAAAGACCACCACAGGATGGTGGGAAGGAGAATTACATGTAAATAAAATAAAATATATCGATATATGTAAAATTATTTACTGACCTTCAATTTTAGGCCAAAGGACAAAAACGTCAAATTGGTTGGTTTCCAGCATCTTATGTTAAACCTTTAGGTAATGCTGGTAGAGCGAATTCCCCCGCTATGAAAAGTAACCAATCAGCAAACCCTGTTGCTACAGTAATTCCCTCTAATAATGCTATTGGTAATGCAATAAGTATAATGGTTGTTATTTTTTGTAATTAACTTTTAAATAAAAAAATATTTGTTTTTTAGAAAAAGTTATAGCTTTGTTTCCTTTTAATGCGGTTCACAATGATGAATTATCATTCCAGAAAGATGAGATTATAACTTTGGTATCAAAAGATGAACAGGCTTGGTGGAAAGGAGAATTAAATGGAAAGACTGGACTATTCCCAAGTAATTACGTGGCACCTCTATGTAAGTAAAATAAATAATATTAATTTTAATATATAAAAATTGTTTCGTGAATTTCCCTGGTATAAATTAATTTTAATAAAATGAAATCAAGTTATTAAATTCAGTTGAAAAAATTATTTCCTACAAAATTTCTCAAACAAAAATAATTGTTTTCGTCCTTTTTTTATTATTCATGTTATAAAATAACTATTAAATAATATTTATTATTTATCTAATACATATTCATGGATTCATAGAATTATAATGAACTCTTCCAAATAGTTTGCATATTGTAAGACTTAAGTTATTAATAGATATTAAGATACAATAATTTATACTAACATCTTCTATATTCTGTCTCTTGTTTTTTTTTGTTTTTTGTTTTTTTTTTTTGTAGGAGTTTGTTATAGTCATTTGTTCACTGGCTAACGACCCATCAGGCGGATGAACTTCAATATATTAGTATGATTATTTAAAATTAAATTATATACGTTTTTCTTCGAAGCCTGATTAGTAAATACGTTTAAATCACTTTTTAAATTATACAATTTATCTAGAAAGAAATATTTCTAATTACAAACAAGAATTTTGTTTTAACTGTAATTCATTGTAATTAGTAGGTCAGTTCAAAAAAACATTAGATATGAGATGTAAATGTAATTCATAAAAAACCAGTCATAATTTATGTTAAAAATAATCAATATTATATTATATTTTTAATTTATAATTTACGTAAGTGCAATATTTTCCCTCCATTTTATTATACTTTTTTTTTTAGTTACCTGTAGAATTTGAATTGTGTTATATGAATTTTTTAATTTTTTATTATCATTGTATTTATAAGAATCTCATATAATTGTTTTCTTTATTATATATATTACACATAGATTTCAACACTTCTACAAATATACTTAAATTATGAACAAACCCAAATAAATTATTCTAAATATATTGTAACCCTATTCATTATTTATATTATTATATTTTACTATTTTATTAAGTCATTATTATCTATTATTAAATTTTAGATATTTTGTAGTAAAATTATTATATTTTAATTTTTAAAATTACTACTAACTCATTTATCGTATATATTGTGTAACATTTAGAGGAGTTCATTATAATTAGTTAATGTTGTGTGGAAAATTTAGATTAAATTTATATAATTTACCTATTTAAAAATATATTATATTCTATACACAATAGTATTTCAAATATACACTATTCTTTAAACTATGACAAATATTTTTTAAATTTAATCTACTAAATTTCTTTATTTAAAAATTGTCTATTTTGATGTATAATAGTATTTATTAATAAATAAATAATACATTTGTGTATTATTATGAATGAAACTGAAAATTATGTTTATCATATGTGTGTATAATAATGATTTAAATATTTTTTATATTATACGTTTTTAATTAATACAAAAAATTTACTTACATAACTAATAATATTTAAAGTGCCGATACCTTTTTTTTAAATTTTAAATAATAGTTACATCTTTATTAATTAATGATATTTTTTGTATAACATTTAAATTTTCATTCTGACAGTTTCATTAATAATAGGTGATGACTTGTACTACTTTTTTATTTGTATTTAATTAATAATTTTACCACAATTATACCAATTAACTTAAAGTGAATGGTATAATAAGTATGGTTTTTAAAATTGTTTTTATGGTTGGTTCCTTATTATCTTGGAATGAATCAAATTTAACATTTCATCATCCCTATGAAAATGTGTTAAATACATCAATAAGTAGGTTGTGAAATAAGAAAATTATTTTAAATTTTTATTATATTATAATCGTGTAGCCGAAGTGACGATTAAAGTGAAATTGAATAAAGAAGAAAGAAAACGACAACAACATATTCATGAGTTAATTACCACAGAACAGGCATACATTGAAGACATGACTGCAGTACACGAAGTATGATTGTTTATAAGTTTTAAAAATTACAATAATTATTAAAATAACCATAAATCATTCAAAACCTTTATTTTTTATTTATTTAAGTGATCTATTTTAAATTTACATTAAAAAAAGTATATAAATATCTATAATTAATTTTTCCATTCAATATATATATATATATATTATAAAATATATTAAAATTTTAAATATTAACATATAGTTTATAATTTTCCTAGGTGTTTGAAAAACCATTGTACAAAAGTGGAGTTCTTACTGTTTCTGACATTCACAAAATTTTTATTAATTGGGAAGAAATTATAGAATGTAATCAAATGTTTTTGACGTAAGTTTTTTATATAATACTGTGATATAATTTTTTCATTTTATATTCACTTATTAAATATTTTATATTGACTATGTTTTTTATAAAATGTTTTGAAAATTGTTGCTCATAATTTATTTGGCTTCATTGTGGTATGTGATTTACTGTTTTCAACTATCATTTATTCATATGTCAATAGTAACCACTGATTACTAACAGGAAATTTATTATTCGATTAAATTATTTTTCTAATTTATAAAAATATATAACTAATGTCAAAATAAGTACCTACCCAACAGCTTTTACTGTAATGATGTTAATTGATAACTAAATAAAATTGCTATCATGTTATACAACAATAAGGTATAAAAGTGTTTTATATATAATTCACACATTGTCTATTATATATAAATATAAATAATTATCTTCAGTTATAATTATAATTTTTTATTTATTACAATTTTAAAGCATTTTCCAAAAAATAATGCAACACAGTACTATTAATAAATATTTATTATCTCTAACGAATGTATACAACATTGTATAATTATTAATATAGTGGTCTACAATAATTTACGAGCAATTATTTTTTTTATTAAAATCTAATATGGTATTTTCGTCTTTTTTTAATTTGTATTTAAATTAAATTTCAACAATTAATACAACTTATGTAGTTATTAATATTTCAATCTAATGATATGAGATTAATGACAAATACGGGAAATTGCTACATTTGTTAAACAGGTTAGAAAATAGTTGGTTTATAATTATTATTTTTGAATTTTGATGACAAAACACAAACAATTTTCAGTAATACTTCCTTTT
Organism: Geopemphigus sp. TES_GeoC_2020; assembly: GCA_025469175.1. Taxonomy (NCBI): domain Eukaryota; kingdom Metazoa; phylum Arthropoda; class Insecta; order Hemiptera; family Aphididae; genus Geopemphigus; species Geopemphigus sp. TES_GeoC_2020. The sequence goes on from JAIPRN010002221.1 coordinate 25,158, forward strand.
TTATCATTTCTATATAATTTTTTATATTTTAATATTTTATTAGATCACTGCGTGTGCGTAGAGATATGAGTCCTGCTGGTATAGTACGAATAGTTGGTGATATTTTATGCGAACATGTAAGAAATAATATGTTAAAACTATATATCATGATTTCCTACTAATTTTTTTTATTTTAGTTTCCAAGAATGACACGATATGTACGCTTTTGTAGTTGTCAATTAAATGCCGCTGTTACTCTGCAAAAACTTACTGAAACTAATTCCGCTTTTTATGAAGTCACCAAACTTTGCCAGAGTGATAGTCGCATTAAAGGATTACCTTTAAGTTCATTTCTTATTAAACCTATGCAACGAATCACTAAATATCCATTACTTGTACAAAAGGTACTTGTATCAGATTTTTAAGTAGTATTTATTATTATTGTGAATTTATCTTTTGTAGATTTTAGAACATACTCCAACATCTCATCCAGATCATTTACATTTAGAAGAAGCTCTTGCTAAAGCAGAAGAAATTTGTCTCCAAGTATAATGTTTAAAACTATTTGTTATCAAATAATTATTTGAGTTCTTTTTTATTTTGATAAATAGGTAAATGAAGGTGTTAGAGAAAAAGAAAATTCTGACCGTTTAGAATGGTTACAAACACATGTTAATAGTGAAGGATTAAGTGAAAGGTTGATATTCAACTCGCTAACTAATTCATTGGGCTCTAGGAAGTTTCTACACTATGGCTGTTTATCCAAAACTAAAAGTGGTAAAGAACTTGTAGGGTTCTTGATGAATGATATGTTCCTTTTAGTTAAACCAGTAAAACCAGCAACATTATCTGGACAATCCTTTTCATTCGATAAATTTTCAGGCGTACAATTTAAGATTTATAAACAAGTAAGTAATATCGTTTTAAAATATCTAATCATTATTAATCTGAATTAAAATTTATTGGTTAGCCATTTTTATTAATGCTATTAAATATTGCTGACTCGATCATTGATAGTGTAGAATTTCGAATTGATTATGATAACACACCTATTCTGTTGTCGACATCGAATATTAATGAAAGAAATTTATGGTTAAAAAAATTAAATGAAGCTAAGACTATATTAATTGCTAGTGAAAAAAACCAAAAACAACTTTTGGAATCAAGTAATATTAATTAAAATGTATGTATAATTATTAATTACATAAATATTTCAAACGAATATATTTACTTCAGAAAAAGCAGATTTCAATGCTTGTGGTCGCGTCTTAGTTTTTGTTATGGATGGCAAGAAACTTCAAACACCAAAACTTGGTAATTTAACACGTTTAAAATGTTTTAACGATTTAAATTTAATTGACATATTGTTAGGTAAAAGAGCAACATTTTGTGAAGTTAGTATGGGATCTCGAAAACAATGTACTCAAATAAGCGAATCTCTTGATCCTAAGTGGGATGCATCAATGCAGTTCCTTGTTAAAAACATTCAGGATGATATTCTTTGTGTAACAGTTTTTAATAAAGATCAATATTCTCCCGATGGTAATTTATTAAATATTTATAACGTATTATTTATTTATAATTCACGAATATTTGTTTTCATAATCTGTGATATCGGTATCATATTTTTGCTTTCAGAATTCCTAGGTCGATCTGAAATTCGTGTATCAGAAATAATCCAATCGATCAAAAATAGTAGGGGACCTCTTACTAAGCTTTTGCAATTAAGAGAAGTACAGACTGGTGTTATTACTTTAAAATTGGATTTATGTTTTTTTGACAAAAATTAATAAAGACGAGATTGAATATTTTTTTCGAATAATAAATTATCGTATTATTGTATTCATATTACATTACAAATCTGAACTTAAAGTTTTTATTTGTTATATATTAATTATTTTATATACCAATATTGATTTTGAAATTATTTAATATATTAAATGTTGTATATGAAATTTGAATACTGCGAATTTTTTACAAAGTTGATTACTCATATTTTAAACAACATATTATGGTCTTGTAAATCAGCTGAAAACGTGTTAATAACAAATCGAAATTTATTATTATTACTGAAACGATATATTGATCTTTAATTTTGATATTATTTCAAAAAAAATTAATACAAAGTCTCATATAGTAACTTATAACTAGAATTAATTAATTCTAAAAATCTACTATTATAGTTATTGTACAGCTAAAATTAAAATAAATACGTCGTATAAACACAATAGTAAAATATGCTTTATAAATGCGATGATTAACATTTTATACTTCACCTTTATTTCATAAAATTGTACGGAACAAGTTCATTTTACTTGTATTTTCACCATTGAGCCAATTACTTGATATCTAACTTTATTAAGAACTCATTTTTTCTTTAACTATATTTCTCCCTTAAAGAACACCTTTAAAACCTAATAATCTTTGACATTTAATTTTCTCTTTTGTTGGTGTAATTTTTAAATTATCTTTTACAAGCAGAAATGTAACCCACAGCTATAGTTTATTATAAGACTTGGATATATAATGTATGTATCAACATTTATTTTTTCAATAAACGATTTTGGTAATTAAACAATTCACTCAATACGCATTAAGCTACGTAGTATTTAATATTACATTTTCAAATATTTTGTAAAATTGTTATTATTTGGACCTATTAATATTAAGTTTTGTTTTTTACTTTATACAAAATAATTATCACTCGTTTAATATATATTAGTATTATAAAATTTTTATTTTTACTATAATATTATATTAACGTAAAAAATCGTTAATTACCTTTTCGCCGATAGACAATGTCTCGTTTTGAAAGAAAAATATATAAAATAATTTGTGTACAAATTTTTAAATTATCGTAGATATGGCGAATTATTATATAGTATATATAAATAATAAATAAATAAAACATGACTACAGCGTAATTAGTATTTTATTATGTACGAAATAAAATATAGTATAATTATAAAGCTTTATTACTTTAGTTTTATTTAGGATCTATAATATTATTAAACATAAAAAAAAATTATATATTTACACACATAATTTATACAATATTTAAAGAAAAAATATAAATAAATATTGTAAGTAAAAAGTTATATATTATTTATATATATAATAAATATATATTAAATTGTATATTAAATAAATTATTACACTAAGCATTTTATATAATAAAATAATAACGTTATGATTTAGCGAAAAATATCATTATTAATATTAACATTGCCACTTTAATAAAAGTATATTAATTTGCTTATATATTTATTATAACGTGAACTTGATAATATTTCATATTTTGTAGATCTATAACGTTTTGTATGTTTATTTTAATTTACGTATTTACTTCTACATATATATTTATTTATATATATATATACATTATGTACATAAATAAAAATAGAGTTCACTTTAGATGTGATTAGTTCACTAATAAATAAACAATTTCCGATGGCGTATTTTCAGAAAACTGTAATCATTAATACTTTATTATGATGGAAAAATATAGCCTATCGTCGTAAACGCTTTTAATCATTTATGGGTTCATTTCGCCCTTTCGGGTTGTTCAATTGGTTTTTTTTCTTTGATTTCTTCCAGCGGGGAATTTATCGGCATGAAACCTCCGACCAATTGCGGCTTAAAGTTATCGGGATCAAACTTTTCCGTAGATGCAGCTGTATCACCGGCCTCGTCTATTCTTTCAGAAACGCTATCTATTTGAGGTTTTCTTACTACCGACCATCCGTTGCTGTTTTCGGGTAATTTCAAACTCGGCTGGAATGGTATCTGGAAATTTTGTAAAAGAGGTTTGCGACCGTCGTCAGCGGGTATTTTATGGTTATCTTCGAACGTTTTCAACGTGGCTGTGATTGGCTTTTGCGCAATCACGAAGTTCGATGATGCTGGATTACGAGTCACTATTGGATTATAATCTTGTAGGTTTGGTACTAGTTCTTGATTGTTAACTGGTTTGATAGTGTCCGATTTCGCCGGACTGTACGCTTTGTACTCTAACGAAGAAACATTTTGGTTTTCTTCCGGTTTTATAATTTGATACGGAAAGTCCGTTTTTACGGGTTTGTTATTAACGTTCGTTTTTGTTTTCAATATTGGAACATCGGATCTGTCTTTCCCGTCTAATAACACACTATCGTCCGTTAATTTTTCAGATGGTTTCGGCGGACTGTTTGCCGCGTACACAATATGTACCCTGTTATCCTTATTATGATCGTCTCGTATTTTCGTAGATACTCCGTGTTGGATCATTTGCAAAGTAGTCACTTTCGCTGGTTGTGGCCCAGTTCTTTGCAAAATTCTCGTCTCTTTTTCGGGTATATCAAGTATTTCTTCGTCGACGTTTTCGTCATTCCTTTCCAATTTCAAGAATTGTGGTTTAGGGAGAGGCGGTGGTCTTAAGTGATCAATCGGAATTTGAACCCTTTCAATAGTCGCGGCATGTGGTTGAGGCGCCGTCGGTGCATCGACTTTAGCATTTGGTCTGAATTGTGGTAAAATATTCGGTAAGTTTGGCCTTTGAAGTGGTGGTGATGATTGTACGTTGTTGTCACGTTTTGGCGGTGGATAATACGGAGGAGGTTTCGGTGCGTTCTCCCATTGAGGTTTAGAATAAGATTGAGGCTTCTGAACAAGTCTGGGCGGAGGAACGAGCGGAATAGACGTAGTTGGTTTCGATTTCATTAACGTCGTCTGATTAACAACGGGTTCGGAAGAACCGTCTTCGATCATTAACACTTGACCGATTCCTTGCGCCGGCCGTGTTTCTGTACGTTCCCCGTCCATGCCGATCGAAAAGGAAGTTTGAAGCGCGTAGCTTTTGTTGTCGTCATTCGGTTGAGTTTTTATAAAATGGTTTATCACGTGTTTGGGAGGTTTGAACTTCGACGTATCAGGTTGTTGGCTTTGTGGTGGAGCTGTGTATTGTTGAGGTTTGGTTTTAGTGTACAATTCCAATTGTACCGGTCGCCCTTGAGACGTCTGAAGTTCAGTGTTCGCGGGTTTTCGATTTATGTCGGCTTGAGAAGTTTTTACCAGCGGCGACTCCGGTTGATACGGGTGACTTTGAACCGGTGAATTGACTACTACCGGTCTGTTGGGTACTGTACTTGGAAAAAATTGTTGCGTGTCCGGTTTGACTTTATAGTAAACCGTTTCGTATTGGTCGGTTTCGCTCGGTTTCGACGGTCTGGGTTTTAAATGTGTCGCCGACGATTCTGGCGGGTTTCTTGTCGCGTCGGGTTTACCGCTAAATGCAAATTTCGAATTATCGTAATTCGTTTCCTGTAAAGGCTTGCTCGTATCTTGTATTTCCGATTGCGTGGGTCTAGACGGGTATTCTGACGCTACCGCGGGAGATTTCATATTTGACGATAGTTCTTTTTGGTTCAAAGAAATGCCGGACGAGACGTGAGCGGTAAAAGTCATTGGCACTTTGCTATTGGTTATTAACGGATACGTTTTTTCGTCAAACTGATAGTTCCCTGGCAACGGTTTAAAACGATTGTATTCTTGATGTAATTTTTCCGTCGACTTGATCGTGTCGTAATCGGCGAACGACGTCCCGTCTAATTTGGAGTCAATTTCTGGCCTGATGGTGGTGGTGGCGGTGGTGGCGGCGGCAGTCGCGGCCACCACTATTGTTTTGTTCAAGACGGCCAGAGGGTCGGTATATTGTCTATTTGCGATCGTCGTCGTGGACGAAGCAACGGCCGAATTAGTCGTGGGTAAAGGCGTCGTCGTCGTCATCGTCGTGGGAACAATCGTTGTCAATACAGGCGTGACGACGACGGACGATAGATTGTGATGAATAATTGTCGTCGGATTCGTAGTTGATGTTGTAGCTGCTACGTTGTTTCCACCTGACACCGCGGGTTCTTGCGGATGAAAATAATCGTAATAATCGTCTTCGTATTCTTGTGATGGAGTAGCTGCTGTTGTTGTTGTAGTAGTGGTGGTGGTGGTGGTGCTTGTAGTCGTGGGAATCGTTGTCGGCCGTAGGGTGGTTATTACAGCGGGTTTATTAACGGCAGTCGTTTGGTGGACGGCATTGTGCCACGAAGACGTACCGCCAGCGGAGGTCGGAGACGAAATTTGTGACATTTTGTGATTGTTAAGCGAAGACGGGCCGGATCCTTGGACTTTGGTGTTGGCGTAAGAACTGGAAATCAACGGAAATTTGTCGCTGGAATTGTAATTCTTGGGCAAGTTTAAAAATTTATAGATGTCCGTTTGTTTGACTTTGTTGTTGTTGTTCGATTTGATGTCGTTGGGTCTTGGGAAATTCGGCTCGACCACGTCTTTACGGTCGATCGGGTCACCTTTGTAATCGTACGGTACCTCCTCTAATTTCGTGTCGTAATCGTAATATTCCTCGGACCTTTGCGAGCTCGGCGGGGCTTTCGTATTGAAATCAATGGAACCCACGTTGGGGTCCACGACAAACGGTTCACCCTTGTGAAATGGAAACAACCCCAAATGGTAACTGTTCTTTAAGGTCATGGGTCTTTGCGGTACCTCTTCGACAGTCGCACTCACGGCAGCCGGTTCCAGCGGTTGGCTGACCGCACCGCACGCCGCCACACACATTACCGCCCCCACCATACTATACAGTTTTAGATAATCCATTTACACCTAGAACAAACACCGGCGTACAATTCTTTAAAAGTGGAAAAACTTGTTTTTTAAAGGGATATATCATCGAACGAACGCGATAGGAAGAACTCGTCCTTGATTTATTATTTTACGTTATTATCCGATAGTTAAAAATTTATAGAAACATGACCGTCAATCAGGCATGACCTTGACCATATAAAGAACACGCGTTCGTGTATATAATAGATATATGCTACGAGTACATTACATATATATATATATATATATGTGTGTGTGTGTGTGTGTGTGTGTTACAACTTTCTTTTTGAACGTAAAATACCAATGACAATAAAAAAAACTCATTAACATATCTAAATGGCACAAAATATAAAAATACGAGAATAATTTTAATTTCACTTTGTACGGACGTATTTTCTCGAAGTACGATCGTAGTTACTGATATATAACGGCGCATTTCATTATCAAGAAGTAAGAGATTATATGCCATTTGCGGAATTTGATATATAACGAAAGGACTTTTAGAGCGATTTAATTTCGATTTATAATATTATTTCGTTAATCTGTTACAACGTAAAACGGACGTTTTATTATATCGCGTCCATTAAATTCATTGGCTGCGCCAAATAATTATTATGCATTCGTTTATTCGAACATTTATAATAAATAAATATATACATACATAATTTGATTGATTAAATGAGGGAGAATAGACTTAGATGGTTTGGTCATGTTATGAGGAGACTTCTCTCCTTTCTTCCTTCCGAATCTTCATTCGGAAGTAGTAAGAATAGTTATGGAATTGAGTGGAGAAGAAAGAAGAGGACGGGGAAGACCAAAGAAAAAATGATTGAATACGATTGAGGAGGATTTAAGGATTGCTGGTGTGTGCGTGGAGGATGTGGGAGATCGTCCAAGTAGAGGTTTAAGACGAAGGTGGCCGACCCCAAATAGATGGGATAAAGGCGAGGGAAATGATGATGATTATATAATTTCAAATAAACGTACTAAACCAGTTTAGGGTATTTTTATTTCAAACTCTTACCCATGTCTTGTACAGGCGCTTCTACTAAATTATCTATAATATAATAGTGCCCTATAAATATATATATACACGGTGGAATATTATAAACCCTTTTAACCGTATCCAAATTATATTTTTCGATGGGTGTTTTTAAACGAAAAGTTTTCGTATTGATCGTCGAAATCGATTTGTTCGGGTAATAATTTACGACGTTATTCAGCTATTTTAGTACAGAAGTGATAACTGATATTAGGAAGTAACGTATCACATTCCTTGAATGCCTGCTAAAATAATATCAATAGGTGACGAGCGCGTGTATGTATGTGTATATATATATATATATATATATATATATATATATA
>JAIPRN010002222.1:0-33112 GCA_025469175.1 Geopemphigus sp. TES_GeoC_2020
GTGTTCCCTCCCGGACTTAACCGACGCCGTTTTCGTTCTGTTTAACAGGTTCGCTCTCAACGCACAAGCTCGCCTCCGTTCGTTCCCTCGATTATAAAAAAAAGCAAACGAAATAAAATTTAAAAAAAAAAAAGATAAAAAAAATAATCTTCACGGTCGTCGGGAAGTTTAACATCCGCCATGGCGTTCAGTCTACCGATCGTAGCACCAAATTCGAAGATTCAAGATTACACGTTCAAGCCGTTTAGATTCCAAATAATCAGCCACGACAATTTGCCCAACAACCGTCAGTTTACCAAAATGGACCACGGAGTGGCGAGCAATGACGAATACTTGTACACGTACGAATGTGTGCTTTCCGACGAATTTGTGCCCAGCACTGTTGACGAGATGGTGATAACATTAATTGAGCCGGAATATTTGCGGCTGTTCTTGTTTATAAATGATGTGTGTAATCAACAGGCCGAGCGCGAAAACGGGTTTTTATGGAAATACAACCTGATCGCTAATCGCTGGGTACAAATGCGTTGTAGGAACTTCCCCAAACATTTCAAATTTAACACGATTATATTGTCGGGAAACGTGATTATCATTTATGGCGGAGGAGGGACTCGGTTCAGCGATAGATCCACTTATCAGACTTTCATCGGTATTTTCCCCTTACTAGTCGTTGTGCTCCTTGGGCGCGTTCGTTTTTTCCCCTCGTCCTCCCGGACCCGTTAGTAAACGTTTGTTTTTGTTTTTCGTCTGTTCTCTGTACGCCCAAAGGGAATTTGGCCACGGAATACACCAGCGAGGACCGTACCGTGGATTTCATCGAAATCCCGTCCAACGGGGGGTTACCGAAGAACGGGTACGGGCAACCGTTGGTCCTGAACGGGAAATACTTGTACACGGTTAACGGTATGTCCGAGTACGAGTACGAGATGGACGTGTACAGGCTGGATTTGGACAAGAAGGAATGGTCGTCGTTGTACAAGGCGCGCGGTGCGCACCCGCACACCTCGTACAAGTTCAAACACGAGATCGCCTTCTACAACAATCGCCTGTACATGTTCAGCCGCGCCCAGCTTGACATGGCCGCCGATCCCGACGTGGCCGACGCGAAAATGTTCAAAGTAAGCGCCGCGCCCGTCCCCGTGGGAATTGCGGGTGGGGGGTGGGGATGACAGGGATGCACGGAGACCGCGCCGCCCCGGTGTCGTTTTCGCGTCTTTTTTCGTTTTTGTCATTGTCCCTTTTCAGAAAATACACGTGTTCAACTTGGACGTGAACGATTGGCAGTACATCGACACGTCGCCCGATCTCCAGGAGCTGTCCATGGACTATCCGGAGAATCGCGTCCACTACGCGTGGACCCAGTGCAAGGTACAGCCGCAGCACGTGTACATGTGCGGCGGTTTCAACGACAAGAAGTTCTTCACGGACGTCTGGCGCCTGGACCTGTCCACGTTCCAGTGGTGCCACCTCATCCAGTGTCTGTTGCCGAAGCCCACGTTCTTCCACACCATCACCATCACCAACGCCGGCCGCATGTACTATATGGACGGTATGATCGGTAGCTGTTTGCCGAACAGGTGCTGCGACCAGTCCGACCGTCTGAAGGAGAACCGGAGCATCGCGAGCGCGTGGATTAAGATCCCGAAACTGACCGACATTAGCTGGGACGCGGTGTTGCACTATTTCAAAGACCAATTGTTGGCCATGTCCGAAGAGAACCTCCAGAAGATGGGGCTACCCTACGATTACTATCGTATTTTGGCCGAGGCGAAAGACCACATCACCGTGTGATTCGCCCGTTTTTATTTACACGGTTTTCGGTACATACGCGTTTGTTACGTATGTATTTATATATATATATATATACAAATCGGAGGGTCACTAACTATTGGTGAGTTTTCTCCCGAGCGCTTGAACAAAAATAAAAAAAAAAAAAAACGTTTCGTAAATACTCCGGACGAATATTCTCGTTTTTCGGGTTTTTAGAACGGTAATCTATAAGATTGATTTTTATTATTATTTTAATTTTTAGTATTTAAAAACGATAAAACGAATTTCTAATAATATGTACGAATCACGGCGGTCGATTCGTTCCAAGCGTGTACCGTTTTTGGGCAGTTCAATATACGTAGGCCGTGTCAATCTGGCACCCCTTAAAGCAGTTTCGCGGGAACTCATTCGTTCTTATTCGACGGCGCTCACGCGCCGGAATACATATTAGTAGCTCGCGGAATAATAATTGTCGTATTTCTAGTTTTCGCGCGTTCGGCGATATTTCGTGTTATTACGGTTTTGCCGTTCCGGCAACAACACTACACGAAACGCGTACTATCTCATTCTACCGAAATTTCCCACGATCGTTCGGCTTTTGGCGTCCTCGGCACGATAAATACACGAATGGCTTTCACCGAACCAGCCCCATTACGCGTCGTCGCATTATAAAACGAATTATTATTCGTCAACAACGCGAACGAAAGAGACGCGGTAATTAATTAGTCGTTTATTCGCCGCCGAGTTAACGACCACCAAAAGTCATCGTCGCCGGTTATTATTATTAATTTATGTCGTAACGACAAAGTAGAAACTATCCGAGAATATATTTACTTTTTTTTTTCACTTTGTCGTCGTATTTTCCGTTACAAATTAACGTTCGACGGCGACCCGTCTAATCGAAACCGGTTGTGAATAAATTAAATACAACTCTTTCCGTCGCTTCTATAATCGTACCCGTCTGGCTTTACGAGTGTACACCGCGCCGCATTTTCTTTATCCTACGTATTTAACGAGTAACATAAATATACGCGTTTATCTACTAAATCGTTCGGTTTTTTACGACGGTGTTTTTTCTCATTCGGACGACATTTTTCCGATGATACACGCGTGCCGGGCGGCGGTCGGGTGAGGCCCGGCACAAACAAACCGGCCGCGGGTGCTTAAGCTGCCATATAGCCAGACAGGCACGACGCGTACGCGCCGAACGTGTACACGACTTGAACGAAAATATTATCATATATATCTATGTACGAGTTTTCGAATTCTTTTTTATATTCGATATTTTTTTATATAAAAACGATCGACTAATACATATAAACTGTACGACGTAAGTAATAATTAGCGTTAAAGCGGAACAAGTATAATACGTTCCACGATATTGTATACGGTGTTTATTCTTTGTACGAAATACATTTATTCGAAATTAAAGCGTGTGTAACGACTAATTATCATATTCGTAAACGGTCGTTTTTTTTTTTTATTTTAAACTCTACCTTGTCACTTCCTGCTCACGTTTTCCTTTCAGCACTCGACGGACACGGTTTTGTATCCGGCGTCTTGATCGCGCCCGTCTAACGGTGTGCGCTAGGTCGGTTGCCGAACCTTCGACACGCGTATTTGCGTACGTAGAGAATACGCTTGTAAACAACTCGACTATTTCCCGTGGACGCGACGAGAATTCCGTCCAACCGTCTAGAGCGTTTAACAACGGTCCTTGCGGGACGATGATGTCTCGTAAGACATAATGTCTTATATCGTATATGACGACGTCACGTAGGCCCGTGGCTAAGTGATGGCCGCCTCGGCCATCCCCGATGCACCGTTGAAGTGTACTCGACGTACCTCTAGGGAAACGAATTTCGATTGTTTTTTTAAAACGCGTCACAAGATAGCAACGTAAGATAGTGACAGGCTAGGCGTTCAACATCCGAACGCTCGAATACGAAAAACCCGTCGTAACAAATAACCTACTCGTGACGCGTAATCATTCGCGCGTTTCCGCGCCGTTTTAAATCGAGAGGACGGACCCGTATAAATACATTGGCCACCGAATATATCGTTACGAACCGCCGCGGACTAAATAATCGCTATTCAGGCGAATTCCCGTCCGCCGTCGCACCGTCCAACGGTGATCAAAAAGTGTGCGACGTCGGTCCAGTCCTCGGTGCGCGCTAACGAGTAGTCCCAAGTTACTGTAGAGACCTAATATATTTATATTTTAATAATCTACTGGCGATTCGTTCAACTCCGTCAAACCTCGAACGACTCGTGTGAACGAATTAACGCCACCGAATGTAAACCGACTACCGGAATTACAATCGACGGCGGTTTCTTCGTCTGCTCAACCGTCTCAACGAGTGGTGCACAATAACGTTCTAAAAGTTATATCCGTTCTACGGTTCGGACGAGTGAAAAATAATGTAGGACGTTTTTTTTTTGTATCGGCAATACTCACTGGCCCGGAATGCCTTTTTTTTGATACATTATCGGCAATACACTCACTTCAGTGAGTCGTCATCGTTTGTTGAAAAATACAAAGATGTTTACAAATTTGGATTTTACAATCCGATCATCCTTAATGAGAAGGGCGAACAACGCGAACTATCCCCACGTTGTTTTGCCTCACCCCTCTCGTACATCAAATCTAATTAACAATAGTTCTTAAAAACTAACACTTCTTAAAAACTATCGGGTGAATGGTGCGCGGTGACAGGACAATCCCCTGCCACGGGGCAGCCATTTACATCTTCCGTTACGAAAAATAAAAAGAATATAAAATAATCATCCCCGATTTAGAGGCCTAGCCGCTACCTCCTCCTGCGGCCACGACGGCACGACGGAGTTGTCACGCCAACGGGCCGGAATGCCTTAAAGCATAAGTTACGCTTCGGACCAGCGAGTCGGCCATCAATTATTGAACAAAAATAAAACAAAATATAGTTTAACAAAAACGATCGTCTTTAATGAGAAAGGCGAGCGACGTAAATTATTCCCGAGTTGTTTTATTTCGCCCAACCCCCTAAAACGTACGTCGAATCTAATTATTCCTTAAAACTATCATTTCTTAAGAACTATCACAGGACAATCCCCCTGTCACGGGACAGCCATTTACATCTTCCTTTAAATAGCGTATAAGCTAACGCATCAGTGGAACGGGTCAGTGCCCCGAGACGGCGCCGCTTAGATTTTCCTTTACGAATCGTCGGACGTTTCAATTTACGAAAATAATCGTTTACGCGGCGTGGCGGCGAGCCCGGACGGATCAACCGTCCCCACCCTCTTCACGTTCCGACGACAACGACGCGGAATGGTACGGACGAGTCGCACGCACGCACGCGCTAATTAATGACCACTACACGAAGCCACAATATCGTCCTCTATTCCGACTGCAAGCGAACAAAGTGCGTTCTCCTCACGATTCCCCCCGACGATTTGTAAACAACTATTTTCGAAATGCGCGTTTTCGACCGTTACCGGATCGTGTTCGAGATCGCGACTATAATAAATATTCGTATATTACGTGATAACGCGGTCGCGAAATGCGTCGTAACACGACCGGCGAGAATGTTACGGACGAAACACGACGGCGCGTAAACGTTTCGAAAATAATCGTTTAGCGGCGCGATCATCTTGTCGCGTGGCCGGCCAACTACGCGCGTATAGACGGGGCCGAGAAGGGAAATCGTCGTGGCTATTTTAGCGACGATTGTTTACGATTTTATTGTACGGACCACGCGCCCGGCGCAACGTCTTACCGTGCGCACGTCTCGCGCGAGTTTTCGTCCCGTAACAATACCGCGTCGATATTATTATTTCGTTCGAATCGCCACGGTATTCCGGCCAACGATTATATCGTTCGTACGTTTAAAAAACGACGATACGGTTTTTTCCTTCGGTTCCGTGTGCGAGGGCGGTACGACAGTCGTGCTGGCGCGTCCCCGAGCCGCCACCGAATAATAATCGGTCGTTTTACGTACGGACATTAATTTTCGCTACACTGGTTGCTCGCAAACCACGGGAGCACACACACACACACACGCGGTTTTGTTGGCCGCCTTCTCCTTCAAGTTTAAAGTGTTCGTTCGTTCGTACCACTAAAGTCGCGCGTCTGACCGACGTTGCGAAATCGTGTTAGTTTTACCGGTCGACGAACGGTTTCGGAACAATCTAAACGCTGGTAATCGCAATAAACACGATGTGTGTTTGAACGGTTTACCGCCCACGGCGACTTTTCGATTTTTTCGTACACTCGCGCGCACTTTGCTCGTCGTAAAATCGTAATTTTTCGTTTAATTTTTCTTAACACGTCCCGCCTCACCATCCGCGCCTCGTTAAAAGTACGCGCGGTTTCGTCGATCGTAAAACTGCTCCGAGCAATACCAACCAATTAGTGCCTCCACACAGCCCGAAAACGTATCATAAAGCTTACCGCCGAAAAAAACGAACGCGTAATAAACCGTCGAATAATACTCGATATGCGGCCGAACAGCAAGGAACTAGTACATAATGCATACGTACGAAGAAACATTTCGGCCAAAGACGAAACACTAAACAAATAACGGTTAAAAGATAACTAAAAAAAATACAGTAAATAACAAAACCCGCGTATATAACCCGAAGAGTTCTCGCCGAACAACAAAAGATCGTTTCTTCGAGATTAGTAAAAGTAAACAGTACAACGCGCCTATGTGGTCCCCTATGTGTACATTGCGATAGCGGCGTATGGCCGTGTTGAAATCGTTTTTATATTTACCGAAGTCGTATCAAAAAGTAAACAACCAAATTATTACAAAAACACCGACCGGGTGAAACGCCACGAAAAACCTATGGTCGATATTTTCGGGCGCTTCGAAACGCGCCACTCTTTTTTCTAAACGATTTTCGCCGGCCCCGAAATTATTATCGCGATTCGGCGTTTTTTTTTTTAGCCATCATCGTTAGTAAAATCGTTCGAACGTCAATAATTACGCGTTTTTTTTTTAATTGTTTTTCACTATAACAACCGAAAACACTAATCCTCGCCGAAGGTATTTTCGATACCGAAAAATCGCCGAATCGAGGGGACGATAAAAAAGAACTAAATATCGAAAATAAACGTGTCCCGGTCGAGGCCCCGTCATCAGACGACGGTACAACAATACGTCGCGGTATATCACGAATATTCGCGTCAGGGATAAAAGGATACCGGTTAGGGCACAACGACGCCGAATACGACGAACAATGGTTATCGTTATAAGAGTTGTTCGTTCGAAAGCCATTTCCATAACGACGGGATAAGTAACGGGCGGCCGGTAGATTTTTCGTTATTCCGACGTTTGTGAAATTTCGATCGCCGCCTCCGTCGTGTCATTGTTTTATACAGATCAGCTGGCGGGCAACACGAGCGAAATCGCCCCCGTCGTCGTGTCACCGGACGGCAACGAGAACGTATTACGTACGTATCGGAACGGCGGAACGCGACGGCGATTTTCGCGTGCCAGTGATGCGCATTGTTGTTCGGATTGACGACCGGGAAACGATCCGCCGACAGAGTTCGACATAGAAGAAGGCCCGATAGTCCGCCGGCGCGTTCGGGAGTTTTTTCGCGCCCCGGCGACGCCGAAACCAATACGGTCGGTCAACTCCCGCGTACCGAAGTCCCGAAGCCCGGTAAGTGTTGTATACGCCGTTATTATTCGGAAACGGTCCGAAGTTCGGCCCATAGTTATCCCACCCTGACGTCACTGTTACCCGGTTACGTTACAAACAGGTGTACCACCACCCAGACTTCGCCGCAAAACCCACGACTCAAACCCGAGTGTTGTATGTATCGTATCCGAACGAGATGGGACGTCGCGCATCCCACCCCCGAACGGCGTCGCGTTCGAAGTCTCGTCGCGCCACTCGCGTTTCGATCGTCCGAATCCGAAAATCGTTTTCGCTAGGGCACCGTTATACGCGTTTTATATATATTACCTACGAACGTAAACCGAAACAATTGTGTAGTCCGTTCGGCGCAATATTTTTAAGGGTGGGGGTGTGGTAGTTTTGAAGTCGTAATTTTCGGCGATAAACAAAAACTAACAGTCGTCATCTCGGGCGAATTAGTTTACAAAAAAAAAAAACCGATTTTTTCTCTTTATAAAAGGCGTCTCGATCGGTATCTACTAAAACGATTACTCGCTCGTACGTACGATTTCATAATTTACCAAGGCGGAAAAGTTCACGTACTTCACGATTAAAGTTATTTCGAAATACACGTTCTAACCTGATCGCGTAAATGCGTGCGATGTTGCGGAACATGCCCCGGAACGAGAAGTTACTAAACACGACCGACGTAATAACAATCACTCGTAGCACGATCAACTTTTAAAGGGTTTGCGAAATTATTTTGAATTTTCGTCGAAATTCGTTTGTATATAAACGAGTTATATTTAACGAATACGCTACGTAATGAACGTTATATCGAATTATTTCGGAACCCGTGGAACGTTTTTGTATTGTGAAAACCCTAAAACCACTAATGAATAGGACGGGGTATCGTATGCCCTAAAAACGTACGTATATATACGCCCGTGCCTTCGAAACGCGTCGTAAGACGAACAAAATAATTGTAAACTCTAATGTTTTCTTTTCGGACCATAATTTTGAGTTTTAATTAAACGCCTACGCCGAATTCCCGTTCAAAAATTTAGTTACCGAAAAATCGAAATATAGACCAGAAAGATACTCCGTAATCGTTACGGCGACGATTTGTTTACAAGATTAATTGTTCGTACAACGCGTTATTACGTTAGCCCGACGATCGTGTGGACGAAGAGCTGTTTTTATTTCGTTAAGATTAAAGTTAGTTTTCTTTTTTTACTTCGTCCCGTTATTTTTGTTAGTTATTGGTATAGAAACTAACGACGTGAATACGCGCACGTAAATTATTCGACGGCCGCGTATAAAAACAAAAATAACGTAAAATAAATAATACCGTACCTACGAAAATATCGAGTTTTAAACGAGCCGAGTGGCTCTGTAAATCGGGTTTCACATTTTTGATATAATGCGTCCGGCGTGAAAACCGGTTAAACGCGTGAACTTTAAGCCGACACGCGCGTGTGCGGTTGGGGAATATTCGTCGTAGGCGAGGTTCGTGCCGTAGAATATTAGGGAAAATTAAATTACTTATAAAACGACCGGTATTTGGATAGAGCATTATTATTATTCGTGCGTAAGAATGCGTAAACAACCTATCGAACGTCTATATTTTTGTCGTTTACCAACTATGCGTTGGTACACCGGCGTTCCTTTTATGACGACAAACGTTTATTTTCCGACGATTGTACAACGACGGCGAATTACTAGCAAATTTGCCGAGCTTACCGATCACCGTTCGGTTTATTAATCGTTTCGCGCCGCCGAAATACGCTAGCCCGCCGAATAACCGACGGACGTTTTTTTCGACGAAATCCTTCAAAAAAACTAATTTCGACGTCGACATTTTGGCGGCGAAAATGTACGTTTTATTCGAGTACGCGGTATACGTTTTAGACGTAAGAAACGCAACGGCGGCGACAAATAAATACGTTAATTAAAAATCTCAACGGCTCGAATAATAATAATTATCAGCGGCGTGGCAAAAATGACGACCGTCATTTTGATCCCATTGTACTTTTTCGAATAACTTTGATATCTCAATATAACTTACGTTTTTCTTAGTCCTGACTCTGAGTCAGCGTCTTGAATTGTCCTTTTCTTTATACCCAAGTCGGGCTTCAATGTTTAATTTTTTGTAACCCACTTTTTTTTTCTTCTCCCTTTCTGGTTTTTGTTTTTGTTCTTTTTTTATTTTACTTTGTTTTTTGTTTTGTTCTTTTCTTTTATTGTAATTGTCAAACCTTTTTAAATATATCCAAGTTTTTATAAAAACAAAAACTCGCGTTTTATTATTATTATTTCGTTCGTATTGTTTATTATTAAAGCGTTTTTCGATTTGTTGATCTATACGTGTGTATATATAAAGTATATATAATTTACGTGTATAACTATCGTTTATAGTTTAATTACCTATTTTATATTGCTACGTAGACGCCGAGTCGCTTTTTGAAATTTGCGACGGACAATCGTTTCTAATAAGACGCATTGTTGAGGATTTAAAAACCGTATAATTATATATTTCCGAAACGTCTCGGCATTAATAATAACAACAATTAATAACCTTACTATTAATAATAACCTTAGTATCCGGCGATCGTCATAATATTCGTTAATTATATTCGGTACGTTTTTTAAAGTAAACAAATAACATATTTTTAATTGCCGTCCATTTCTATCGACCGTTAATGGTTATCGCGCACGTACCTCTCCTCTCTCTCTCGCTAAACGATATTTGTCCGTTAGGCGTATTTCACCGTGGAATTTATTCCACACTCGACCACTTACCGAGTATTTTTCGTGTTTTTTTTTTATAATTTAAGAAATTTTACGATATTATTATGTTAATTACGTATTTTTCGGTAGATGTTTACGTTTTATACACGCCCGGTATGCGATCGTTAAACGTAAAATGTTGTTGATTTCTTCGGCCTCTTTTCGAATGTCTTTCCACCGTATAAAATAAAAAATGATTATATATTCGTTTCTCAAAACAACTTCGTTTTATTCGTGCAGGCGTCTCGGAGTCGTTAAAGACGTATCGTCGGTTACGTACGCTAATCGTGCGTTTAGATCGCACAGCGTTGTGGAATGTAATAGGGTAGAAACGACGAATACGTTTTTAATACAAATATTATTCGAGTATAATAACCACAGTGCGTTAGGCGCACGACGGTGATGACGAGTTAAATTGATTTTTAATACTGATATCGCGATTAAAAATATGAACCTTTATATCAGGAATATCCTTCGATATCGAATTTCAAATTTGGAAAATCGTTATTATAGCGTATGTCCGTGTGTTAAAAAAAGTTCCTATTAAAAATAAAATCGTAAAATAATAAACACTTTTATCCAGCGTGTTGACGATTAGCGAACAAGTAGGAATCGGGTGTATACGATTCGATAAACGTCCGCTGTAAAAGAGTCATTAACGACAATTTATTTAGCGAAATTCGTATTATTTAAAACCGTAAACACGCGACGAATCGCGAAAAAAATGATATTCTTCGATTCTATAGAGGGCGAAATACCGCGTAACGCGTATCCGTGTAACGTTAACTTAATGAAAAAAAGAAACCGAGCAATTTCGTAATCATTTCCATCGAACTATAATAGAGGGGTGTCGTCCGTTGGATGCTATAAAAATGCATTCGAATACTACGGAATCGCGGGCTTCATCACGCACAAATTAAAACGTCCGTACATTCGATCGTTAAGTACATTGTTTGAACAAAATCGACTTTTTTTACGATACAAGGGTAAACGCCGTATTATTTCGAAAATTCGACAAAATCGATTACGCATAAAAAGAAAACGTAGAAATACCGAAACGCGTTTCGGAAAACGTATCGCTCACGATACATACGGAATTTCGGCCATTTTTTTTTAATTTGCAAACGTTCGCACAATTTTACCGTTTAAAAACGGCGTGTTTTCCACTCTACATTATCACGTTTACTTCGTTAAACATATATATATATATATACGCGTATTATTCGCGCGATTATTGCATTTTTATACATCGTAACGTTAATTAAATTATTCGGGGTTTCGTTAATTCAATTTTAAATACAACCTACGGCACGTGGCACTTCTGTCCCGCGAGACTGCCGACGGACGGACGGTGGCCTCCTTTGTTCGCCACACCCTGGCACCTATGGCACCGCCGGTTGCGATCGTTTTTAACAGGGTATTTTTCCTATCATTGACGATCGCGGCCGTAGAGCACACGCTTGTACGTATATAATTCGTCTGTCGTTTCGAAGCCACCGTATAAGGCGCTTTCGGTTTTTGTTTTTGTATTCCTAAAAATATTCCGCGTTCCCAAAACGAGAGAATCATCCCTCGTCATTACCGTATTCGCACCACAGGCGTGTTTTCACGCCGAGACGTATATTTTTATTATTAAGGTCTTTTTATTCCTTTCGCGTTTTTTTTTATCGCGAAGATGTGTTTTTAACGATATTATTATTATTTTGCTCGCGTCGTGACTTCACAATTAAGCCTCCTTAATTAACCTGTTGTCTACCAAAAAAAAAAAAAAAACGTTTTATTTTGTTCAATTTAAACATAATTAAAACGCTATTTAGTAACGTTCGAGTAGTGTCGCCCTTTCACCAGCACGGGAGTTTCGAATTCCTCTACAATTTCGTCAACATTAACTAACGAATTACTTTGTTTTTGACAAACACGAACGTTAAAAAAATACGCGAAATGTTATTGCGTTATCACGCTCTTTTGTTGAAATTTCGTCTCGATTAATTTAGAAATTGCTTGATGGCGTGAGATATTATTGTTACAGAAATTGTTACACACACACACACACGTTTCAATAATATTTCGTCAACGACTTTGAAAATATTTTCGTATCGTCCTGTCTCAAAATTGTTATCGCCACGACTATGCTATTTTACACTTTCGAAAATTTCAATAAAATAAAATTAGCGAACGGTTTTATTAAATTCTTTTGGATAAATGGGCCCCTTCTCTCCCCTCGGTACGATTAACAGAAGCCTCTTTTTTTTGTTGTAGATTACGTAGTAGCATAAACCTCGTGCGCACGTCTATGCGTCCAAGGATTGGTTTAAAAATACAAAATTATAAAACGTTTAGTACAATTTTAACGTCGACTAATTTAGACGAGCAACGTATAATCGTAATTAAATCTTAAACTCCATATTATGAAATTATTATGCGAAGTGTAGAAGCTTGTGCGGAATTTAGTTGGAGCTCCGATAATAAAATGACCTCGGCGCATAAAACGTTGGACATTTTTAGCTTAGGGACCAAAGTCTGAAGGAGGTAAATTAGTTTAATTTCTTTTTCAAAAGACGAAATACGTTTATGCGTAACTCGTGGTGCTCGAAATATAGTAACTTGTAGTATCGTAAAGCGTACGATTTCAGGTTTTATATAAAAATTTAGGCGTAAACACCAATAATAAAAAAACATAATATACTAACGAATTACATTTTTTTAACGCATTTTAATTTATATGTGTGTATATATATATATTATAATCGTTAAACGCGAGATTATGTTTAAATGATATTTGAAAACAAAAAATATTTAACAACTTTTACGCAAACTCTTCATTTAACGTTACATTTAGTACGCATTCATATATAAAATGAGTTCCTATAGTTTTATTTCGATAGTAACTACTTTTTAACAACACCCAAACTTTGATGAGTTCCAGAGTAAAATATCAAATAATCGCGGTAAACGTTATCCAAATGCCAGAATAATGTCGATATATATAAACGGATAAAATAAGTATCATAGTTTTTTTTACATTTAGTAAACGAGCTGGAGATGTGCCTTTACCAGCACACCCTGACTTTACGCCACTATAAATTCGGTTGTTTTCGTGACAACGAAACAAATTATAGAAGATATTATTTCGTGTCAACGAACGCGGCCGACTATACGGTGGCCTCTATTTTTATACGCACGTGCACGCGTTAAACTTTAGATATTTACCAAAAAAACACGCGCACACACACACGTCGTAAACAACGCGCGTGAAGATGCATTCCTTGCGCACGCACGTGTACGAGCGCTGCACAGACCACACACACCTCGCGTCGTTATAGAGTAATACGTCCGGTGGTGCGTCTGGCCGGCCCACTCTGCAGGAGGATCGAGGTCGGTGACAGGGAATAAGTCGTATACCAAAAACCGGTTGTTTTTATCGAAACGCACCGGGCGCAAGCCTAAACGATTGAAAACATTATTTACGTAAACTCGCCGCGTTCTCACGCGGTCTATATGGGGGAGTTGTTTATATGTCCATTGAAATACCGGACGGTGAAAGGGGAACGGTGGATATTTTTAACAGCGAGCCGTGTAGTGACATAAATTCTAAAGCGCTTATAAATGATTGTTAATCTCTTTACTTTATGGCCGAAAATCGTGTGCCGGATTTTTATTCGATACACGCGAGGGGTGATGTTTTCGATATCGTTAAACATTATACGAATGAAACGTCTTTCCCGTGACGCCGACGGCGTAGCCTATGCGACCGGCTTAGCCCCATGTTCGGACGACGTAACGAGCATATATAATAATACAACGTTTAATCATAAACGTGACTATTAAACGGTTTCGAAACCGAACAAACAACCGAATTGTTGCGAGACGTCCGTAACCGTATTTTTCGTAAACAATATGATAATTAACTCGACGTGTTTCGTATATTCGTACTTTCGGTCAATAATGAACTTTAAGTACCCGAAATCGTACACCTTGCACTTTTGCTACCACCGACGTCGCCGGACAAACGAACAACAACAATCGTTACACGAGTTCGACACGCGACTAAAATGCTGTTTTATTTCACGCAGCCTTACTGCCCCTCGCAACATGGATACGGAGAACCGCGAAGAATATGACCCTTACAAATTCCGCGACGTAAAACATCCCACCTCGTAAGTAAATATACATAAGAACGAAACACGGGCCCCCCTCGGTTATTTGGTTATTTTAGATATTTCGACACGTGGATACATATGTTAAAAGCTAGTCTGGGCACCGGGATGTTGGCGATGCCCATCGCCTTTAAAAACTCGGGTTACGCCCTGGGCATTGTCGGCATGATATTCGTCGGGTTTCTTTGCAGTCATTGCATACGTATTTTGGTATGTGAAAACAGCCCAACGCCGGCAAAATCGACCGATTGAACAAACCGCTCTTAAATAACCATTTCGGCGTTGCTGGATATTGCGCGTGTTTAGGTGATCACGTCGTACAAAATGTGCGTGTTTAAACGAGTACCGAGCTTGTCGTACGCGGATACGGTGGCGGCCGTTTTCGAAGAAAGTGGCGAAATAACGAGGAAATTCGCCGTTTGCGCCAGGTAAAAATAAACACACCGCCCGCGATTCGGCCGACCATCGTGCGCGGCGCGGCGGCGACACCCTTAAAACGTGTTCCGCAGCCACAGTAATTCCGTGTGGGTTTTGTTCTCATTTTTACAGATTGTCCACTAATATATTTCTAATATTGTATCAAATAGGCTGTAGTAGCATATATGTGGTGTTTATAGCGACAAACATAAAAACGGTAAGCGAGTAGACGAAAGACCCGTGAACGCGGTTCAGATGTATACGATTTTCCACTGTTACGTTTCAGATCGTAAACGTCTATGTGGACGATGACTTCAGCGAAAGAACGGTCATTTTAATTTCGATTTTACCACTGCTATTGATCTCTTATCTGAAGAATTTAAAACATCTGGTGCCCTTTTCGTCGATCGCCACGACCCTAACACTTGTAAGTTTGATATGTACCATGCATTACTTATTCGACAGTTCGTTATCATTCGATGACCGGCAACCAATCGCCTCCATCAAAAATATACCAATGTATTTCGGGACAGTTTTTTTCGCCATGGAAGCTATAGGCATGGTTAGTCCAACAAACCCCATATTATATACAATCTATTATCCACACTAGGAGTTTATAAGCTACCCGTTGTTCGTATCTCTAATTGTTGTTATTGTATTATTACGTTTACGAATCTACCGGCGTGGCGGTGTACGGTATTTGATGATACGCGCAGATTTTGCCGTTACAAAACGAGATGAAGGACCCCTCGCAGTTTGGCACAACTTTCGGCGTACTCAACGTTTCTATGTCTCTCATAACGTTTATATACGGTTTTGTTGGATTTATGGGTTATTTGAGATACGGCAATAACGTCAAAGGTAGCATCACGCTCGACTTGCCAGAGCACGAACCGTAAGATTAATATAATCGCGTAGAAACCGTCGATTAAGATCCATTCGGTATAACATTTAATAACTATATCCTATGATTTACGTAGACTCGTGCAAATCATAAAAATATGTCTCTCGCTGTCGATATACATAAACTACGCCCTGTCCAACTATGTCGCGTTCAAAACTATATGGGACGAACTCAAACCGTTGATTAAAAATGACAAATACAACGCTTACTTCAAAAACCTGTTGCGTACCATTACAGTAATACTTACCAGTAAGTACGTAACTGTAGTAAGTTACACACAAATAAAAATAAATAAATATAAAAAAAAATTAAATATAAAGTTAAATAAAAAAATTAAATCGTTCGGAAATTTTCGAAAAGCGTCGATCTTATCCCAAGTTATCCTAACCGTGTTCATAATTATATTGACGGCGTCCAATGTGCGTATAACACTGGAGGCTATATTTGCGTTTCCGAATTAATCAAATTCAATTTGTTCGACAAAAAACTACCTAAAAGCTTTTTGAGATAATTTACTATTAACGACAATCGATTCGTCGGACGGCAACTTAAATGTCCGTATCTTTAACGACCGACTTGGTGTCGCGTGTTTTTTGTTTTTTGTTTTAGTCGTCATTGCCATTGTAATACCAAATTTAGAACATTTAATCTCGCTGATCGGAGCGTTCTGTTTATCATTCGTGGGCATTGCGTTACCGGCGATCATCTATTACTTCGCGTTTATTGAAGACTGCAAGAAAGACGGTCTTTGGATATGCATTCCGTTCTGTTTGACCAACTTATTGATCGTCCTGATAGCTGTATTTGCATTCATCAGCGGCGTGTCAATAAACATATCGAATATGATATCCATTCCTGATACCCAAAACAAATGAATTTCACTTCTATTACACGACAATCCACAATTTCGCGTTGTCGTCAAATTAAAAATGCCAATTTCGTTCGTAAAATAAAATTGAGGTAATACATAATTATTTCGAAGTGTAATGAGCGACTTATTTTTAAAATCTAACAATTTGAAATGTTATTCCCATTTTGTTCAATAGAAATATTATAAAATTAAACCGTTTTTTCCTTTAGAAAACAATAATCGTTTCCCATGTATAATAATAGTATAAATAGAATTTTTAATACGAATTATTTGTGTATTTAGCTGTTGTCGTATCGAATTCGAATATTCTGATGACAATTATTTCAATTTTTTGGTACGCGTAATGGAATGATTGGGGGTACTGGCTTTCCGTTTTCACACGGTTAAAGATAAAAAAGATCGATGAGTCTATTGTATCTTTTAGGGATAAATTAATGTACGGATGATTTATAAATGTCAGTTAATACACTTAAAAATGCGTAAAAATTAGGGCAATTCGAAGTCGGTAAATTAAAAATTTCCGAGCTTTCGAGAGGTTACTCGCCATGTAAACTTTCATAAACTGTTTAATACGATTAAATTTACCGTTATTGTATTTGAATTTAAATATATTTCGGCCAACTTCTTATTAAAATAATAAGTATACACGTGTACAAAATAATTTTTTCTTTTTTTTCTTTTCTTTTGTTACACGTTTAATATAAATTACAAAATTCAATAAAACGTTAAATAATTAAAAGTTTATCTCGCGAGTTTTAAATATTAAAATATACATTATGTAACGTTTTTTTAATTATTAATTTAATCGGTTCAACCTGATATACTAGATTAGCCTATAAGTAAAAATACTACGTGTACATATAAGTTTATATTTTATACGTAATATTAAGGGGCGAATTGCGATTGCTACCAGTCAAGTGCGATAAATACTTTGGTACGTAGACACGAACTCATTACGTCTATCTGACCGATTTAAAATTATATAACGTAATAAGTTTATGTCGGCTGAAAGGCGACATTTTCCTTTTCATTTTGCAGTTTTAATAAAAAAGGCTGTCGGTATAAGTTTATAGATTAAAACGTTTTTAAATTTATAGATAAAAAAATATAATTGTCTCGAACAGACCAGCAAATATTGAAATCAAATTCAATTATCTACGAGGTTTTTTTGTTGATTACAAATTATGTATATATATATATATATATATATATTACACACACACACACACACACATGTGCGGCCGTCATTTTTATGTTTATTATTTTTAATATTTATGCATACATTTTTTTACATAATTTTACTACAACACGTTACTCATCTGAAGGGTATCGGATTAAAAAACATAGCAGGAGACGGATCATATTATCGTCAACTGATCCACCACCTGCTGTTTATAATAAACGTAATTTATTGCGACATAAATAGCTACAATATTTCGAATAGTAAATGTGGCATTGTACCAAACTACCACCAGCCTCGAAAACATATAAAACATAGAATAGTATTTAAAACTTTTTAAAAATATCTCGGATCAAAAAAATAAACATAACCATGTAGGGAATACACTACTAATAATATTTCAATATAATAAAATTTCAAAAATATATAAACGTTCGTTTGAATAAATGTATTAACACGCACGAATTACATAATGTACGCAATAGAAACTTTCGGCGTATCAAAATACAGTAAAATTCAATTATCAATATCCTACGGACAGCAAGAGATATCATTTTCGTACTAAAGCAAAACTCAATCACTAAATCCTATTTCGTTCCGACGGAAGAACGTTATTTTTTTCATGAAATTACTGATCACATAACTACACTTTGTCTGTTTTCACTTACCAATTTACTATATGAAATTACTTTTGCCATCGAAATTACACTTTTTCAAAAACTTGTTAAGTTACTTTTTACTTAACCATTTTTAGTCGTTTAATAATCATCGCTATCACGTACCGTTTAACAAGCTTTGCGGTCTATATGTGACCCGACGTGAAAGCATCAGATTTGAAGGATTAAATAGTAAAAGGCATATAACGTTTAAATATGAAAATTACTATTACTTTTTTTTACAATTTTCTCGTAAATTATATTTGAAATTTTTAAAAGTTAAAAATTATCCACATGTTTTAAAAAGTAATTTTAAATAGCAAAAAAACATAAACATAGGGAATAATCGAAATAGTCTAACTAATAACATAAATAATAAATACATAAGATAGCACATATTAAGCATACCAGTAAACGTATCACTTATTTACAAAACAATCTTACGAGAATTGTATTCCAATCCGTAAGAAACTAATTCGAACGAACGAAAAATTCCACAGAAATTATTTTATCGTATAGGTAGTACAAACAACGAACGATGGATACTTTTGATTACAAATGATGAATGTCGCTATCGTGACTCACGAGAAATCGACGTATTTAAGTACTTTTTGACATTAAAAATAATCTTTTACAAACAACGTAAAATATTAGTCCTAATGCTCCTGATATAAACAACGTATTATGGACAAATAAGAATGCTTCGTTTTACCTACCTATCATTAAGTAAAGAAATAAAAATACCGAGTAAACCTTGTACAAATAATAAAAAAAAACCAGTTATACAGAGATAAATTGAACAGACGAACAAATAAAGGACAATAATGATTCTCCAGCCAATCCAAAAGAATGTATAAGTGTTATGTTATTTGTTCCACGTTAAAGAATTCCCCGACGAAAAACAATATTATAAAACGTGGGACACAAAAAAAAAAGTTGAATAATAAAGATAACGATAAAAACATAAACGAAACGTCGTCGTCGAAACTAATAATTTATTGTTACGCCCATTTTTGGGTATTAACTTAAAACTGTGAAACGTTATTTTAGGTTTTCCGTTTTTATCGAAACACGTAGGGATAATGTTGAACATATATAAACAAATATTATTATACACTAGCGCTTACTTAAAAATTTACGATAAAAGCAAAAAGGTAGGTCCAACCGAAATTCACAAATATGTGTATAACTTGTGTACGACGCGTGCTTAAATATATTACAATCGTAAACAGTATCTTAAACAAGTTTTCTAAATATGAAACTTTATTTTTCACGAACTCGGTAGATTGATGGAAATCGACAAACTTAAATTGAAATAAACGTTAAGAATGCTCGGCTAGTTTGTCCAAATAATATTTTTTCAAAACCATATACGTTCGTTGCGGAACGATCGAAAAGTTTTAGACCTATGAACAATTCAACTTAGGACCGTTAAATACATTTCAACAAACTTGCAAATCCTTTACACACTACACGATTTAAGGCATACAATTTCACGTAATTGTAGACCTCGTCTCGCACTCTTTTTCAGTTACGGACATTACATATTACCGTACGTTCGGTAATTTGAATATTTATTACCGTAATTCGATTATAATTTTTCCGCCCCCGCGGTAAAGGCTGCACTCACGACGAAATCGATTCGTTTCGTGAACTACAACAGTTAGGTGTCCGGTTTGCCGTAAGTTTTGTACTCCGCGACAAATTTCGCCGAACGTATACACGAACTATCGTGCCACTACCAATTTACAACGGACTTAAAAAATAGAACCGCCGGTGTGTAGAGGGTAATTAATAACAAATCGTCGGCACGCTACACGAAACGATCGTGTTGCACATTTCGTCTCAAAAACTTAACGACGAACCCGAAAACGGGTCTGCTCGGCCGAATTTGGAATATACATTTTATAACGGGCGACTTTACAACAGGAAAATGCGCGCGGGCGAACGTATTTACGCGTGTAGGTCGGTGTCTATAGAACGTGCGTCGCCGGTACACGCAAGCGTGCAGGCGTGAAAAAAAAATTGAGCGGCGTAAACGAAGCGACGAAAAATAAAAAACGAAAGCGAACGCCGAAGGAAAACGAAGAAGACCCCCACCCCCAACCGATAACGCGTCCGCCGTACAAAAGGCCCGGGCACTGTACGCGCATGCGCGCCGCTAGCGGCCGTATCCCTTTAGCAAACGCATCCAAAAACACACACACGCACCCACGACTGGTTCGTATAATTATATGTTACAACGACGCGTTATCTGTGCATACGCGTGGCAGTCATTGGCCGGCTGGTCGTCTCTCCTTATCGCGGTGGTCTCTCTCTTTCACTTCTCGTCGTCCACCTCTTCGTCTTTCCATCACGTTTCCTTTCTTTCTCGTACGCCCTCTGCCGACAAGGACTACCCGGCCGCCGTCTCGTCGTCGTCGATTCATTTCCCGCACATCTTCGTTCGCGAACCGTCTAACGTTCGCACTTTTACGCGTCCATTTTCGCCCACTCGTTTCTTCTGAACCGTTCGTTCCAGTCTTCATTTCAGGTCGTATATTATTTACGTACATTGTCTTACTTGTATTTTATTTGTGTATATATTTATATACGTGCGCGCGCGCTTATTTTATTTATACATAACGTCACTGGTATGTGACTTGTGTACATTGTTACTAGTATTTAATTTAGTATTAAGTCCCCCCTCCCGCGTTATACGTTGTAGGTTATGCGCGTTTCTATTGTTATATATATATATATGTAAGGTCGCCCTTTCCCTCCCCTCCTAGATTATCACCGAATCGCGCGCTTAAATTATCACGTGCACGAAACAACACGGGGGCAACCATACGTTATCGCAATTATATACCGCGTAATATTGTAATATATGGCTCGATATTACGCGTGATACGTAAAAGTTAGACGCGCGCGCGCGATCACCATATTGGATTATAGTGGGGAACCGTTGACGATCGGAATTCTTTTACCGTTTCAAAGTCCCCGGGTCCGTGTTGCCGACAACAACTGTTCGTCAAAACCCCGCGTACACCACGGGCCCCATTAAACCACCAACGGGGATTTTAGCGTTTTCGACAATGTAGCACCACCACAACCTGCCCATACGTATTTTCGAACCCCCAAGGGTCCGTAGTGAAATCGTCGCCGTCGTTCGGGGCGAAGGTAGAATGCCATCATATAACGCGCATGCGCGTATGGGAGTGTAAGAAATAAAAACCAAGAGAAATGCTCGGCTCACTTCGTTCTGGCCCCGCGACGCCAGTCGTCGTCTTCCCCTCCGCCACCACCCACTGCCATCAGTAGCCGCCGCCGACGCGCCACAGCCCACCACCACTCCCTTCAGCCACTCGGTCGCACGACGCCTATTTATATCTCGTGTACCACCGTCGTGCAGGACGACTATTTTATTGTTGGCAGCGGCGGCCGCGGGAACAATAAATACTTTGGCGCGCGCATCTTGCCGTCGGACCGGCGGTCGCGCAATGGTTCCCAAAACGTTTTGGACGTTTCTCTTTCGGAAATTTCGTAGCGCGCGAACGAAACCGAATTATTATCGCCTTTTTCCCCTGTCAACCCGTAACGATCCGTTTCCGTTGGCGCAAAAACGACGGAACGAAACGAACGTTTTGAACACCCGAAACGATCACACATTCCCTCCTCCGTTGTGCCGAGAGCCGTCGCACGGCCCTCATCTCGACGTCCGATACTCCAACGTCTTTAACTGCGTATTATTACTGCCGCCATTAATTACCGAATTTTTTGTTTTCCGAGCGTAACCGTCGCCACGTCTGGCGTCCCACTACAAACCGATTTATACAAGCTTTCACCAAGCAATATATGAGTATAGGTTGTTTTCGGATAATGCGCGTCACGTCGTTACGCGACAAATAAAAAATCTATCGTTTAGCGGCTAATATATATTCTAACTTGTACTACTCCCGAGTCGATAATTCGAAATTATTATTATAATTATCGTAACTAAACGGATCGAATTTCCGTCCCGCTTTAGGATTCGAAATACTTCCCACTTATTAACTATTCCGTCTTACGACCCCATAGCCGTCACTGCGCAATTAATATAACTCGCGCCATAAATTATAATAACGTTGCCGGTATTAATCCGCTTAGGGTTTTTCTACCGTTTGATCACGCTAAAACGACTGCGCGCGGTCGGTTTTTAAAATAAGCATTTTTTTCGAAATTATTAACAGCCAAGTTCGCTGGCTACGCGTTTCGACGTAGTACATAAACAGAGTCGAACAACCAACGTTATTGTCGTTTAAAACAATTTTTAAGATTACCGAGATTACCGAACAATAAACCCGAACGTTACAATCATCGTATTACCGGGACGACTACCGCGTTATTATCGTATTTTGTCTCGTTTTATAAAAACGATTTATCGATTTTTCTTTATCAACGCGAGCGCAAATGTTACCATCCAAGACCATCTATGATATCCGATACTATCGGCGACTGTCGAAGAGCCCTGATCCGTGGCTCTATTATAAGTATTATGAGTAATTAATGGCCATCGTTGGTGTAAATCACTTTCGATAAAAATACCATTATTTCAATAACGGGTGTGTTACTGTTGTCATACTCTACGTATAACGGTTAGAGAACGGATATAATATATATATATATATATATACAGCGATAAATGTGTTTCAATTACTTTGTTTATTTCGCGTCTAATAGGCACCCATTTAAAACGTTTTACTGAAACAACAAACGAATTAGGAAACAATGTATCTAACCGAATTAGACAGACGTTTTACGTTTTATCTGTAAACGATTTTTTAATGAACGACCATAAAAGTCGAGACAATTTTGAATTCTCTAAATTATAATAGAAATATTTGTAATAGTGTCGTTAACTAGTCGTTCCGTATTAACTTTTCATAATTTGGAATCAAATTTGTGTAATAAATATACGTGCCAGCTTTTGTTTTAAAAATTTATTGACATAATGATTTTACGTAAAACACAAATCATTTTTTCATTACTTCAACATTTATTACGAATATTATTTACAACTACGAAAATTATTTCTTTAATAAAAAGATTGTATATGTTTCGTATTGCGTTTTAAATGCTTAAAAATTAGTGTTACACATATTTGACGGTTTTTTTTATAAGCCGTTTTATATTTTTATCCCGTGAAACAATATTTTCACTTAAATGTTCGGTAGTATACAGCATTCTAGATTTAGAAATTATAATTTTTTAAAATTACAATTTTATGCAAATGTTCGTTTCAATCTAAAAATGCAATCAATTTTCATAATTATAAAAATAATATTTACAAAATACTATCTAATTAATATTTACTTTTCAAATTATCTCCATCAGGGGTACACACGTAAATAATTAATCGTTCTATTTATGTTCTTCGTATGGTTTTTATTTATTTGTTGTTTCATATTTAACCATTATTTGGATCCTTTGTTGTAAAAATCTGATCATAACTCTGCCAAGTCGTTATTCTTAAGACATTGGGAAAATGTTCAACTCACTATAACATACAAATTATATCCATGAAATTTATCTGTATAATATGGTACATAGAGCGTAAAATATTAATATGTATTTGATAAATACATTTCAGGATGTAAACAAATTTTATTTTTGAATTCTCAAAATTTTTTATCACTATAATAAAAATAAAAATTAAATTGTTGAACATACGTAATTATATAATAAATTTATATATTTACACCAACAATATTTTAAAAAGTACAAATATTTCCAATCATTTTTGCAACATAAAAATGTTTTTATTCATTAAATGTAATTAACATAAATAAATATAGTGTGTGTATATTGCCTTTGTTAAAAATGTTGTAAATTATCACATACAATTATTCTCTTAAGCTCTATAGAGCTTTATATAAATAGTTCTTGAATTTTATAGAATAAATATTTTCGCCCTTCATACAATTGGACATTTAAAAAAATATTTTAAATTATGAAAATAATAATTTTATAATCATGATAGCATTAAGTTATACTAATAACTAAGCTTAAGTCATATGATTGATTTATATTTCTTCAAGCAAACATTTGCATGTTTTAGAAACAGCAGAATCGTGAAAAATAGTTTAAAAAATTAATAAATACAAGAGTATTATCTTACCATTAATGACATAATGTACAATTATAATTTATACTTAAGAACTTGTAGCTTTACATTATTTTAAAAAAAATATAGTTTTTCTGTTAAATAAAGGGGTAACTATGTCATTTACAATTTTTCAAACTGATTCGATACAATATACAGGTAGATTGAAATGATATTTCTTAGCGTAATTTAACTAAATACATTTTTAAATTTTGGTAAATATTCCCTTTATTTAAATGTTTATCGTAATAAAAATAATTTATATTAATTTGGTACAAATTATGAGAAACCACCGTAATAAAATAATTATCTAAAAATTAATTAATTACATTGTTGTTTTTGTTTTTGTAAAACCAAAATCTTAATTTCTTTGAAATATAGTATGAAAATATTAAATATCACCTCTATATTATTGTTAATAGAGCATCGTTAAATTGTTATCGACCAATTAGTACATTTATTGAAAATATTTGTACTCCGTACAAAATATAACAAATAATTAAAATTATTATTTTTAATTTTTTTTTGGTAATATGAATATAACTTGGCTACTTAAGCTATATTGCTGTGTGCGCTCTACCACAAAATAGTAGATACTAAAAATATGATTGTTTTAATATTAAGTTAATTGTATTCTATTTTACGTATAGTAAAAAATTAACAGAATAGAAATATTAAATATGTTTTTTGTTCAATTCTCATTTGGTCACTTCGTATTATGAAGTTGAAGTCATTTGACAGCCTTTTGTTTTTCTTTCTCAGTTTAGCGATCCTTTTAGGATCTAAACTGTCACAAACCTCCATTTTTCCCTTTCAAACACCTGATCAACTGACACATTACTGTTCACTATCCAAATATCCTTTTCTATAAAATCTTAAAATCTAGTTTCTAGGATTTTCTTGTGTATATCAATTAGAATTTCTTTTATTATATTATTTTTAGCTCTCTGTACATATTCGAATCATTCAAATAGTACGCTAATTTTAAGTATCTTTTATTTTTTTTTTTTAAAAAAAAAACTCTTCTTCCCACTTAAACATACACGCACACGCACATGCACACAAAATTAATCGTTCAACACTAATGTTTCCGTCGTTATTGAAAAACAATGGCAAACGCGTGACAATAAAATATTACGAGTAACGTTGTTCTTAGCTAAATATAGCTACGAACACGAATTTATGATGATTTAAATCCGTAACACTGTCCACGTTAAAATACGGTATTGACGCAGAAATGCTAATCACTTTTAAGGACGCCTCACACGATCGTATCGGTAACGCCTTTTACGAACCGAACGTTCGAGTCGTTCCTTATCTGTTATCAGCACAAAATTCGGGTATCGGATATAATCTTTACGTTACTGTGGTCGTAACCAATAGATAAAACCCAGTCGACAACGCGCATGAAAACTGATTGGTACGGTAAACACGGAGGCGGCGGCGGCGGCGGCGGCGGCGGTGGCTGGCGCTTCATTTACCGCTATCTACTGTCCACGCGGTAGCATAACGTGACCCGTAACTTTAATATACACCACGAGTGTCGTTCGACATCGGCCATTGCGCGTTCCGTACACGGTTGTATAATTACGTGTAATTATACACGGCACACGAAACGGGTGCGCGCGTGCGATTGTTTCGTTTTCAAAGACGATCACGTGTTAGGTGCTGCGCACTACGCGCGGAAAAAGATCGGCGGTATTTTCTTCTATCCTTTCTTCCTAAAACGGATTTAAATATTTTTCGTCGATTTTTTTCCTTTTATTCAACGCCCATTTCTCGGCTCGAATTTCGTAAGTCGCGGATTCAGACACATTTCTAAGTTGCCCATCGTTACGACGGTCGTGTCAAATCCAATTATTGTTGGCGACTTTTTCGGCACTTAGGTTTCTAGTAATGCGTTTATAATTTACAGATTCAAATTATTTTGGACACTGTCCGTCGGTCGTCTGACTTTGTTTATTGTTGGAAACCCTTCCGAGAATAATCGTAAAAAATGGCTTCTAGCAACAACGAACTCGATAATGACATTGTACCACCGCGTAATATGGAATCAGTACGTGATTACTTAAACGATGATTCTTTCACCAGTTGGCCCGTACCCTTTATACCGGTCGATGATATGTTCGAGGCCGGATTAATGTATACGGGCAATTCCAACCGTATGAAATGCATCTATTGTTCAATTGAACTTGACGCCTGGTCACCGGGTGACAATCCAAATATCGAACATATGGAAAAATCGCCAAACTGTCCGTTCTTCAGTTTTGACCGAGGTAATTTCCGACTTTACAAATATATTTTTGAACGCTCTAAGTTAATTAATATTTAATTCGACAATAACATAATAAGAAATATTGGGTATCCGCTTTATCTGAAAATATTATTTTTTCTTCGTTAGAACGCGTTTATAACGGTAATCTTGGATGGTTTATTTATTATGTCGATAATTCGATATTTTTTTAATAATTTCACGTCGATTATTTTATTCGTTAAATTATTTTTAGATTGTTTTCGTCAATTTTATCCGTATTAGAAGAATCGTAGTGCTTATCACTCGATAAATACAAATACCGATATAAATAATATTACCGTATTTCTTACAAATTGTTATATTTAAATAAAATGGGCTAATAATCCAAACTAATTATTTTTATTTATAAATATATTTATTTTTTTCTTTGTTTATCGATGAATTTTATAAAAAAAAATGTTAGTATATTTATAATATATATTAGTACAATGTGTTTACATATTTATCAGTATTTCCGTTCATTAAATTACTTATTTACGTTAAAAATGTTATAAAGTTATACATTTCAATGACCAGGAGTAGTTATTAATATTTTTCCAGGTATAGATTTTGAGAGCTTACGTATCACTAATAAATCAGCCTTTTCTGTGAAAAAAGAACTTCTAGACTATTTATGTGAAATAGGCATTACTCATAAAGTGCACACTATTCCGTATCAAGAAATGAGTACCTATGACGCTCGTTTAAAGACTTATGAGAATTTCAAGCTACAACCACAAAATATTAATGCCCGCAATGCTGAAGCAGGATTCTTTTATATAGGTACATTTATATATTTAATATTAAATAATCGTGAATATATATAATATATTCATTCCATTTTATTTTCGTTTTAGGAAGGGGCAGCTTTAAACATTATTTCCTATGTTTCTGCTGTAATAAAAGTCTCCCAAACTGGAAGAATCAAAGTGACCCATGGATAGATCATGCTCGTGGGTCACCAGATTGTGCTTATATGTTATTGATGAGAGGCAGATCATTCACGAAATCTTTGTGTGCAATGAGATCCATCGAAATGGAACTTGTGAACCCAAAGGTAATAATTCCCTTAAAACACTTTTAAAGTACAAATAACAATTTTCCTTATTATTCGTTATAGATGTTACAATTGAGGATCAATAATTATAACAGCATCCCAAACGCATCAAGTTTAAAAATAAAATCTGTGCAAAAGTACGTTATATTTATTATTATATAAAAAAATGAAACGCTTTTTGAGATTTATGATAATCGATAAACTTTTCTAGCATTTCAAATTGTTAAATCTAAAGTAATATTTAATGTCCGATATTAAATATTAGTTCGAGAACAATTAATTTTACTATCATTATTGTCCAAAATTTTGAGCAAGTACGCTCCTATATATTTATGCTTAGTTAGAAGGGTACATTTTGAAAAGTATTTTTAATATATTCATTTATGTGTTTTTATTACGTATCAAAAATTAATTTAGCGTCCAAAATAAATATATAGCGAAAAACTTGATTTACTTAAAATCCCCTAAACATTGTTTTTGCAAAATCTATTAACAAACATAAACGTTATTAAAAATTATTTATTTTTTAGAAATCTTGTTAACGAAAAAATAAATATGGCAAAATTCTCGAGCAATATAGACATGCGAGAAATTAATGAATATAAAACAAAGCACACTCACGACTTGGCTATGTGCAACATTTGTTATAAATCTGAAAGGAATATTGCTTTTATACCTTGTGGCCATGTTATTGCTTGCATTAATTGTGCTTTCACCATGGATGCCTGCGGTATGTGTAGAGAGTCATACACTATGGTTCTAAGAGTGCTGATGTATTCAAAAGCAAAATATAGGAAAGTCAAAAATTTAGCAACTACCAATATCGAGTGTTCTAAAGAACCAAATCTGCTTTGTAAAATATGTAAGAAAGAAGAAATGCAACTTGTCTTTTTAAGTTGTAGACACGTTTACAGTTGTGTGAAATGTGGGAGTAATTTGGAAAATTGTCCACTATGCCAAAAACCAATTCTTGCTACTATACAAATTTACTTATAAAGTTCATATATAACCATTGTCACATAGTATTTACTAATTATTTTACACTGATAATTCCAACACCAATAAATTTAAAAACATCAGTATAACAAACTAAAAAAACTCACAACCACTTCCTATACACCCATTAAAGCGTAGAAAAATTAAAGAATAATACAAAGTAATTCTTCAACTTCCAAGAGTTATCACAAACTAAAGGCGAATAAGAATTTATTTAAAAATTTGCACTACTTAAAAAGGATGTATTATTTACTTTCTTGTATTAACGATATATTATGAAATTCTTGTTATTCATAATTGAGAAATAGACTTAAAAGCTTTTTGTGATAAATTTATCATTGGTTGTGCATTTTGAGACTATATTGTACGTAAATTTCTTTTAAGCGATATTATTCAATAATAAACATGTTCTCAAAATATTAGATAGTTCCCTAGGTATAAAAAAAAATGTTTTTAAACGTATAATATGGATATCGCTTTAATGAATTGTTTTTCTTGCAAATTTAACTATATAAAACATTATATTATAATGTGTACGATTAATTTATATTTAAATGAACGCGTTCAAATATCTAAATTTAGCATCGCTTATATGAGATCAGTATCGTAACAACATATTGACTTGAGATTTTACGTTAGACAAACTGCCATTTAAAAAAAGCCAGTCCTAAAGGTATACGCAAATATTTTGCCATTTAAATTTTTATTATTTCCATATTTTGTTTTGTTTTTAAATCATGATGTAGTCATAAAACTTTTACAAATTAAAAAATTGCTCGTGACCAATTAATCGAATTTTGTGATTAGTGACATTCAAGGCTATTTTTAATTTAATTTTAAAGATTTTCAAATCTTACGGCATTGCGTATTTTATTTACTTTTATTATACGTTAAATATAAAAACTTATTTTAAAGTTGCATTTCTAAACTCATGATATTAAAGATTTTATATGTGTCATAATATATTATGAGAATATAAATTTTCAAACAAAATTATAATTTCATATTTAAGTTTTGTTTTAATGACTTGATTTTAGTGTGTTAAATTGTCCATATATGACAAAGTTAGCTATATTATGTTGTCATAATACTGATAACATGTAGATTTTTAATTTTGTAGATTAGTTAATTAATTAATTTATCTTTAAGCAATAAATTAAGGTATTACAGTCTTACAGCTGTTGGACATATTATTTTCATTTAATTTTAACTTTTTTTATAATTGTAATTTATATTTAACTTTGAACTAAATTAGTTTTATTATCTATTAATAAACAAAACAAAAATACAAATTAAAGAGAACTGTGGCAAATAAGTCCCAACTTGTGACATATAAACGTTAAGGTTATTTTAATTCTGTTTAAATTACTTAACAATCTTGAATTTCATTTAATCCTAACAATTAAAATATTTAGCAAAATTACTCAATTTTTATTATGATTATATAACTGTCATTAAATTAAACTTTTCTAAACACCACATTTCCAAATTTACAATATTAATAATCCCTTAATGGATTTAATTGTTCTTATTTTAAGTATATCATAATTATAATTTGTACGCCTAATTTTAGTTTTATTATTTTTAATTTTATTTATTTATATTTTTATAATTTAAAATACAACAAAAACTTGTCTATACATATATATAAACTTTGGTTTATCTTGTATTGAACATTCTGACAACACTTTAACTTGATGTTTTGTGTAAAAGGCGAGACAAATTTTTGTTGTAAAACATTATATAATATTAAACATTTTAAATATCAATTCACTAAAATATTAAGCATAAATTACTCACTTTTTGTCTATTATTATTAGTATTAAAATAAAAAAAAATTATATAAAATTTCAATTTCGTTTGAAAACGAAGCGTTTTATTTTAATCGTTACCTACATATTCCTTAAATATTAAATCCTTTACATTGACGAAATTGATAAAATTGTAATATATACAATTGGTAAAAAATTTAATTTCAAACGCGTATTAATACACAACAAACTGTAAACATATAACGATTTCTCGAATATCAACAATTTCGGTTAGAATTAAGCCTTTGACAGGTTTGAACATTTATTGAAACAAATTAACGACCTAATTTCGCTATTCAATTTAGAATGGATTGAGATTCGAGCTACTTTAAACGATTTAAAAAATAAACGAACGAATACAAAATGAGACTTGAAACGAAGCGTGTAAAAAAAAAAAACGAACCGACGAATCTAAAATGAAAACAATTATCATATTTGGCAAAATATTTCGTCTCTCCGTCAGGAGAATTCCAAATGAGGCTCATAGGTAAGTTCCGAGAAGTGAGACCGACTATGTTGTGTGGTGCATAGTGTTGGACGGTGGACAGGAAAATAGAGCGAAGATGAAAATGCCTATTCGGATGGTGGGTGGTGACGAGGGAAAACGGGATAAGAAATGAATATGTAAGAGGAAGCGTAGGAGGAGAGGAGAGAGAATAGACTTGGACGGTCGTGTTCATGAGGGGAGTGTAGATTCGGAAGCAGTAAGAACGAACGTGGAAGGAAGAAGAGGAAGACAGGAGAAGAAGTGGTTGAACGTGTAGAACGGTGCTGGTGTGCGCGTGGATGATGTGGGTGGTGACCGGGCGAAGCGGAGGTCTGGGACAATGGTGGCCGAAGGGCCGGGAAAAAGAGAAAAAGGTCTCTCCGTCGTCGTTTCCAACGCGAACATTCTCTTCGGGTTATTATTGGGAATTCCCCAATTTCGCGTATACGAAAAACAAATTTGTTCCGGCACCATTACGTTACGTTATTTACGTCCAAATATATTTTTCCTTAACTACTCAATTCCAGCCCGTATTGTTTACGGCTCGTCCGTATCTGTTACTACTCGAACGTTACCCGTTCGAAACAAATCAGTACCGTTACATATCGTACGGCGTACGTACCCGTATTTATTATACCGGTACTTCCCCGGAAAATCGTTTATTTATAATCGCGTCGTTCCCTTTTTCGTATTTAAGAAATCGTCAACAATACGCCGGAGCAATGTCCCCCCCGCCGATCGCTAAAACGTTTAAACGCCGCCAATAATTATTTACGGAGCATAATAAATAATAACGGAACGAAAAATGGAGAAAAATAACGGCGGGAAGAGAAACTCGGTACCCGTTCGAATCGATTAGTTATAAAGGGCTCTCGCGTTCGAAAGTATACTTGATGAGCTCCCACTCCACCCCCCCCTAACTGACCCGTAGCGCCGTAGACATGTTATACGGTTATCGTCACTGGCCCACCCCGCGCTCGCGTGTATAAACGGAAACACAAAAGCTCTCCGAGAAAATGAAATTTAAACGCCATTTATCATTATTATCGTTTTCGTACGTGTAACGGCGTGCCGGGCCGTAAATAATTGTTTTGTCGTCGACACTCGAACGATAATAATTTACTGTAGCCGGTTGTAACACTACGCGATGTATTTCGGCGTAGACATCCCGTGGCGCCATTGATACGCGTCTTTGATCATTATAAAAACCATCGCGCGCGACCGCGGGTTTTTGGCCCCCTTCATTTTCTCTTTTTTTTTTTTTTTATACCTTCGCCCGTCGTCTCTCGTGTTCTTGTTTTTCGTTCATATTCTCCGACCCCGCGTAAGTACAAATAACCCGAGAGGTATAAAAGTTATACAAGTTTTCGCGGCGCAACTGTCGCGCGATGTCGGGTTCCGAATATTTTTAAACGTCCGCCGCGTTTTACTATCCGGCGGCTTTTACGTCCGATACGGACGACACGCCGAATACCGTATTCACTGTTCGTCGTCTCCACGAATACATTTCGATGGCACGCACGGCACATTCGTTGTCCGAGTTACAAACAAGCCGGTCGTCGCCCGGCTAGCTTTTCGTTTTTTTTTTTTTTTTAACAATAAATACGCCCGCTGTCCGGAAAACTCGAAAACGGTACTGACTTTTCGGTTGTCAACCGGCTGTCAACCCGCGACGCAAACCACCTGACGTTAGGTGGTCGCCGCCTTTTTTTTAAATTTTATTACGTTACCGGCAATACCCTCCCTCACTGGCCCGGAAAGCCTGAAGGCAGTACTTCGGACCAGTGAGTCGCCATCGTTTATTGAAAAATTCAAATTACATAAAGTCTTACGAAAACGATCATCCTTAAGGGTAGGCGAGCTGGTCTCGGGGAGGTGGCGGCTAGGCCGCTAAATAGGGGATGAGAATTAGGTTTATATTCTTATTTTTGTTTATGTAACGGATGATGTAAATGGTTGCCCCGTGGCAGGGGATTGTCCTGTCGCCGC